>JAAMXP010000297.1:2578-27822 GCA_019693395.1 Ettlia oleoabundans
CCCCCCCCCCGCCCCGCACACACACCTCAGGTCGTCTATAGCACCTATGACTGCTGCCTTTACCCCGCCCGGAGGCTGGCGCCGCCGCGTGTCATATGAGGCAATGTGCAGCGCCTCGGGGAACAGCGCATCACGGCTGCACGCGTGGGCAGGGGCGTGAAGAGGGTTAGTGGTGTGTACAGGGTTGTGACCGTTGGAGGGTATAGGTGTTACGGGCCTGAAGGCGGCAGCACGACTAGCAATCACCTCCGCCATTAACTCACCCACCGCCTTCTATTGCCACTCAACCAACCACGCACCACTGGCCCCGTTTCCCGCCCCGCCCCCTCACCTTCGCAGCAGCATGTCGTCGGCGGTGGGTGCCATGGGCTCCGGCACATTCTTGAAGTGTGGCAGATAGTGGAGGAAGACGAGGCACGCACCCACAAAGGCACCCGCAAACTCCGCGCCAGACAGCGCCAAAAAGTGGGTGAAGGGGATCTGGTGCAGCAGGGCGGGCGGGATAGGCGATTAAGGACATGGAGGGTGCAGCAGAATGTGTAAAGAGTGGATGGGCTGCATATCACGTGCCAGCAGCAGCTCAGCGCGGCGAGGTTCAGCAGCAACTGGCTGCACTGCTGGACACTGCCCACCAATGGCCACAATGGGTGGGGCAACACTGGCAGCAACGTTCTTTCCCAAGGCCCAAAGCCAGCATGACAATCACGTATCGGTCCAGGTTTACCTTGCCGACCACCCAAAGCGCCAGGCATGTGGCAGGGTTGAGGTGTGCGCTGATGTAGCCCAACATCATGATCACCACGCCAAAAGACAGCCCAAAGCCCAGCGCCACAGCCAGCCACCCCATCCGGGCGCCCTGCAGAAATACAGTCGACAAAGATCAATGCCAACCCTCGGGCGATAGTGCGAACCTTCCACAGCAGGACGCCCCACAACAGTACTTCTCGGTCGACCGAGAAATTGAGGGGTGGGACACAAAGCTCAAGCTTACGCCGGAATCCCAGTACAGGCGGTAACAGGTGACTGATCAGGTTGTGCAGGCCAACCCAACCGGCAGACCTTGGTTTTGCTTAGCAGCTCATTCGCGATGATGCTCTCACCCAGGTAGATCACCTGCAGCATTGGTGAGGCACAATGGTTGTTAACCAGGTCCATCACTTTAAGGTGGACTGACCGCCGCACTCCGGAGGAAAGGACGTGCCGCTTTTGCTGCCACTGCCGTCGCGGCTCAAAGCTGGGAACCCCAGATACAATGTCGGCCATTTGCGCACACCGCCACCCTCGCCGCTGATTTGCACATGCAGTGCGGATTCGGACGGGGAAATCGGACCCTAGCGCAAACCGTGGCTCCAGCCACCGTGTGCGGACGTTATCACTCACTAGGCATGTGCCGATGATTTCAGAGCCGCACTGCGCCGCCAGGGAGTAGTTGTAGGACACCACCGCGCTGCCGCTCATTTTTGCCTCCCTTCTGCACCGGCGCTGCCTAACTAGATGTTAGCTCTTCCGTCCCATGATATTCCTTAGGACTTTGAAAACAGCAGAAGCCAAAGCACCGGCCGCATGCCAGTTGGAATAATGTGCGTCGCACAGCAGGCACAGCAGGGGCGCAACCGGGCAACGTACCATATTTGCAATTGCAACTCTTGGGCAGACGTTGAAATGAGCTCTAGTATAGGTGGAACATTGATTGACATGCTAACAAGGAGACCAACAAGGAGGCAGTTCACCTCTTTATGAAGCGGCACAGGGATGCACGTGTACATGAGAGCGAGCATGTGCCTGTTTTTGTACCTCTAACAATCAATCAAAGCATCTGAATAGTGAAAGGATAGTTTCAGCTCGGCAACTTCAGCTCAACTCGAGAAGACGATGCATGCAGAACTCAATGTCGCGCAGAAATGCAGTTGAAACGGCATACAGGGCAGTTGAGGAAGAAATCCAATTTTGTAAAGAGCTGGCAGGCAAGCAAACAAACAGCTTGGTGCTTGGCACAACCGCTCAGCAAACAGCGCTGGCAAGACAGAGAACTGCAATGAATACTCGATGAGTCGGGAGGAAGAAGGCTTCAAACACAGAGCTCAACAAACGTTGCACCGGCTAGCTGTTCAGCTGCACATTGGGGGGCAGGTATCTGTTCATGCAACACGCAAGCGCTAAATGCAAGCTGAGTGGCGGATGGGCCTGTAATCAGCACTTCTGCGGGGCGGATATACCCGCCAGCGTGGACAGCCCGCCACGTGCAGGCAACAGCCCAGCAGGCCTACCACTGGCATTGGCACTGGCAAGCCCACCAGCACTCGTGCTATATGGGTTAAACGCCCCAAGAGCATTGGCCAAGCTGCCGCCTCCCCGGCACCCCATAGCTCCCGCAGCAGCAGCGGTCGCTTGCAGCATTGCATGAAGGGGGCCGCCACCCAGCAAGGCTTCAAGGGGAACGGCTGAGGGGGCAGGAGGGGAAAGGCTACTGCTGCCTGTGCGGCTACCGACTGCTAGGGTTGGAATCAGGGCCACAGAGCTGCCGTCATTTGATGAGGCACCGCCGTTTGCCGCCTCAACCTTGGCGGCGGCCGTCAGCAGGGCAGCTGCCCCCTCAGCCGCGGGACCCAGTGGCATAAAGCCGGTACTGCTGGCATTGTCCGAGCCGACACTTGGCGAGCGCGCGGGCTGGCTGGCTCTGCCTGTGAGCGGCAAAAATGCAGGCACAGCGGGGGCCAACTGGGGCGTGGTGGTAGAGCCATGCTGCTGCTTCTTGGCCGACCCTTCCTTCGCAGGTGTCTCGGAGAGTGTTGCCCTGCTGCAGTGGGAAGCAGGAGGCACCCAGACTATGGCAGCAATAGGCACGAGGTGTACGGCCCCAACTGCCCAGCGAGTGAGCGTGCAATGACGGACCGCGAGTCCGATGCTTGAGCATCTACCATGCTGGCAGCGATGGTGCCCACCCGTGAAGCCCTCACCGTTTGCGGCTGCCAAATGCACCCTGCTTCTTCGCTCCCACACCCAGTGCTGCACACAGGACACAAAGGGTAAAAGTGGAGAGGCATGGGCAGTCCACTGCACCCTGCTATGCTTCAGCTACATGCCGTCTGTGTTACATGGTGCACCTGCTCAGGTGCAGCAAGTGTATCACACCGGATTTGAGCTTGGTGCGGATCCAGTTGACGTTGTTGGATGTGGTCGGCTGACCATAGATGGCAGCAAATACTGCCTGCAGCCAGGTGTATCAACGGGCCACCAGGCAACCGGGTGGGTGGGGGAGCGCTGGACTTTCTGCCGCCGTTGCTGCATGGGGAATGCTATCCAGCAACCTCATTAAAACCGGTTTGTTGTATCGCTTCCAGCCATTTTGGTGAGTGCCGTGGCAGCACAACAGGCCAGCGAGCTGCGGATCTTGGAACGGCTAACAGTGGGAAGGACGGGAACTGCCTGACATGGACCGCCGATCACACCTGGCCTGCCAGCGCTCTCACCCGCAGCTCTCGAGGGCTCTGGCTGTCCACAGCTTGGGCTACCTCGGCTGGGCTGCTCCCAGGGAAGACGCGGCCTCTAGCTGCTTCTGGGCAGTGCCCCGAAGGAAGCAGCCACCTGCAAAAGTGGTGGGCCCCTCCACTGGTGGCCATTGGTGCCTACTGCAAGGTGGGTGGGTGGATGCCCGCTGGGTGGCAGTCCTGCAGGACTACCCGTCCTGAAGCAGCGCCGTACTGCAGAACAAAAACAGCCTGCAAAGGTCAGCAGAGCAGTGCAAAGCGGCCGGGAGTAGGGCAGCTCGCCATACTGGGCCCACGGTGTCATGCAATTGTTGAGGTGGAAAGATCGACTGCTAGCGATCTCTTCTGTCCTTTTGTTGTAGGTGGCGACAGTTTCTTTACACAGAACTGCTGATGAAAAGCAACGTGACATGGGCATCAAGCCCCCGCATGTGAGAGTGCGCACAGCGCGCGCGTCAAATTTAAGCGCATGTGGTTCTGGTGAGAAGAATGCTGATCAGAGGTGGATCAGATGGCAACTTGCAACCAGGCGTCAAGGTTTGTTGCAACCAGGTATTCGACGAAAAAGGAAAACCCATGGGCAGTAGGTTTACAACTCGCATGGACGCCTGGTTTTAGTGCGCCAGCTGATCCTGGGACACTGCCACCAAGCCTGTTGAGTCCTGCTGCTGTACCTATTACTGCTGCTCAGACAACGGATCGGGAGCGCTATACTGCAAGGAGGCGTGTGGCAGCTGCTTTTGAACTTCTCGAGATGAAGGACAGTCCCCTGCATCGGCCGTCGCTGGCTGCTCTTCCTGCTGCTGCTCTGCATGTTGTGGTTGCTGCTCCTGCTGCTGCTCTGCATGTTGTGGCTGCTGCTCCTGCTGCTGCTCTGCTCCCTGTCTATCTTGCTGCTGCTGCTTCTCAAGGTATAATTGATGCTGCCTACACTTGTCCGCATGAGCTGCCAAAGCGGTCCGTTGTGCCCGATTCTCTGCCTGCCGCACCAATAAAGCCGTGGGCTGAAGCGGCGGTTCAAAGGCGTTGGGGTTGTGGCCTGGCAGCGGGCGCCGCATACGGCGCCAGTCCATTAGCTGGAACTCAGAACACTGTGACACGGGTGTGATTGGTGGCAGCCATAGCAAGCGAGGACGTGAAAGCCAGTTAGGAAGGGAATAAAGAAGCAAACACAGGCGAGAGGGCAGGGCAAACAACTGTGTGCTGACGCAGGCAGACATGAGCCGGAAGGGGCATGGGCTGCCCTGGTTGGCCTAATGGGACAGGCAGCAACAATGTTATTGGCGTACCAGTGCACTCTGCAGAATCTGTTGCGTAACATACTGGCTTGCTGTGGGGGCTCGCCTCTTTTCAACTGGCAGCGCGGGTAGGAGGTGGCAGGGGCAGCAACAGCTCACCTGCTGTCTTGCTGACCTCTCCAACAGCACCTCCTGCTGCACCTTGCGCTTTTGGGCGCCCAGGTTCCGCAGCTTGTTGCGGTTTGCACTCTGCAGCCGCTTAGCCTGCAGGCAGTTGTGCGGGCGGGGTGGTGAGGGAGGTGATGTGGTGATTGAGTGGGAGGTGGGCGGTGAGCCATGGGCAGGCGGAAGAGGCAATGCCGACACATGGGCAAGGCAAGTAGTGTGGGTGGCTGCCTGGCTGTGTGACCGCTACGTTGCCACAATGGAGTGTGCATGCCATTCCAGCATGCAACAAAGTATACATATAAGTATGGAAACCCACAGGCAGTCAATCGCAACCCCGGCCCAACACAACTGGATTTGTAAACTTGCCTCAGACAGCTCTGGGCTGCCACCACCAGCACCACCACTGCTGTCGCAATCCATCGCTTGCTCTCCCGCTGTAGCATCCACAGCGCCTTGCTGCATTGGATGGCTTGTTTCACGGTCGGCATTAGCTGCTGCTGCTGCTGCTGCAGCTGCTGCCCCGCCACCAGCATTGGAGGCTGCCTGCTGCTGGCGTGCAGAGACAGCGTGTTTTGCAAACTCGGCCGCCTGTGACATGGTCACCAAACTGAGTCAGACATCACTGTGCAGCAACAAGCTGCCGAACATATGCAACTTAGCAGCCAGCTGGCTCATGCTAGGTGGCGGCAGTCGGTTGGCGGCGTCCCTTACCGCCTCAAGAGGAACCTCCCCGCCACAAGCCGCTAAAAGGGTGTCATCTGGAGGTAGTTGACCATGTTGCAGCGCTTGCAGCGCCGCTAGCTGCGCAATAAACTGTGCCTGTAGTGCCGCCAACTTCACCTCTGCACCCATTATTATCACCTTGCACCCTTGATCGAGGCCGCAGGCTGTAAATAGGAGGACAGTACAATCGTCTGCAGGTGCGCCAGCGCTGGCAGCGGTAAAAGCAAACGGAACTCACAAGCGAAGGATCAAAAGGAGCTGCAGGCGCTGGCGAGAAATGGGCAGTAGTAAACTTGATTGAACAGACTCCTCTACTCATTCCCAAATGGCACCCACACCACCAGTGCCATGCTGTCGGTCGGCACACAAAACCATGCTTACGCTCTCTTGCCTGCCATCCCTTCTCTTCTAAGCTATTCGCAGTGATGAGCTGTTTGCAGCGAACTTACAGTGTTAATGTTAAGTTGATGACATATAGAGCCAAAGTGCAGATCTGTATTCGTCTAGAGGCCATGCCTGACAAGTGTGAGCTAGCAGTCGGGGGCAGCATTACCCACTGCTGGCCGCTGCTGCTTTTGTTTCCTTGCCCTCGTTCAGCCTCTGCCGCTCTAATTTTCTTTGCCGCTGCTGCTGCTGCTTCGGGTTGAGCAGATAACCAAAAGTCTTCTGCTTCTTTCCACTGCCGCTGCTGCCAAGTGGCTTCGTTTTTACCCAGCCCGCCTTGCGCAGCTGCTGCAGCATCTGCTTGGTGAACCGTTTGCTTTTCAGTCCCTCCTGCTCAGCCTGCTCCCAGATTCGCGCTGCAAAGCAGGCAGGCATACAGGTGCAAAGATTTGCTGGTAGGTCACCTCAGGGGACAGGCCTGTGGCATGCCTGCACACACTTTGATGGTTTGATGAGGATATTGGATGTGCCTGGTTGACGCAACATCGCGGCATCCAGAATGTACAGCCTCCATTGCTAAGGCGATATCTGCAAGACAGCATGAAAACCGCGCCACGTACCGGCGGTGAGCGGCTCCGTCGCGGCGCCAAGGATCTTGAAAAGCTTGCTCTTTGCACCCTCCGATTCTGCTGCCTTATGCTGCTGTGCTGCTATCGCTTTGCCTGCTGCAGCTGGAGCAAGGGGCCGGTCGGCCGGCAATGCACCTGCATTCACATATCAGCCTCTTGAGTGACATCGTGGTGCCATGGGAGGTGGGGTAGGGTGCACTCGCACCATACAGCAAGGACGCGGTGCCACATCCCACCTGCCGGTGCTACCCGCCACCCCCCACCCCAACCCTGAGATTGCCCACCTGCTGCGGCTGCACTCAATGCGCGCACTGCACCGCTGCCAGCCGTGCTGCAAGAGCCCCGAAGAGAGGCAAACGCCCTGACCAAAGCTTGCATCCTCTAAGCGCCGGCTATCAACCTGCCTGCATAAACCGTGCCTGGAAGGTGCTCGATGGACACAATGCAAGAACAGGCTTAAACGTAATGCCGCAAGAAAGAGACAACCGAGCCAGGCCAGTGCCAACAAACGTAGGTCAGGGAATATGTTGATAACAGTCACGGCAACTGCTTCAGGCGATGAATGCCTTAGTGCAGCTGTTGGATGGCTCTGAATGCTCCATCCAGAGCGAACCTGGTTTGCGTGCTATGGCCGCCCTGTCCTTCAGGGCGCCAAAGTGTTAGGAGAGCATATTGTATATACACGTTGCGGCACACGCTATTGATACATCGCTGCTCCAAGCTCGGCGCATTCACGAGCTTGAACTTCATTGCAGTAGCAGAGTCTCGCCGCCGCAGCTTCTGGGGTCGCCGCAGAAGTGCAGTGTGCAAGCATGCAGCACGATGAGGTGCGTGTGCAATGCTTCCCGCCCCTGCGTGCCTGCATGCCGGGTAACTAGTGCTGGGCCTCTCGACTGCGGTCCCGTTCTGCTGCCCGCAGGTTATCTGGCAAGTTATTATGCACGGCCACTGCAGCTTTAGGGCCAAAACCAAGACGCAAAATTTCTGCCGCAACGAGTACAACGTCACAGGTGCGCCAATGGCAGCGGCGGCTGGTGTGTGTCTGCTGTTATAATGTCCCTGGGTGTCCACCTGAGGACGTTGCTAATTGGTCTGCTGCATAGGCCCCACCTCAATGCTGCCAGACATCAAGATAACCGCTGGTCCAGCCCGCCCACCTGCCTACTTAGTGACGAGCATGATGCGCCGTTTTTGACCACCGCCACCACCTGCAGGCCTGTGCAACCGCAGCAGCTGCCCGCTAGCCAACAGCCGGTATGCAACCATCCGAGAGGAGGAGGGGCGCTGCTACCTCTACATGAAGACAATTGAGCGCGCCCACACACCCAAGAACCTGTGGCAGAAAATCCGGCTTAAGCGCCAGTATGCCAAGGTGACTGCAGTGGCGTGCTGAGCTGGAGGCGGGTGCAGGCTGCGCCTACTCCGCCCTCTGCCCGCCTGCCACCCATCTCGTTGGTGCTGTTGCCGCTTCCGTACCAATTCGAGAGCCCGCACATTGCACACTTAGCTGGGTGTCAGTGTTGAGCACCAGCTGTGCCCACATTGCCCTGCTGCCTCCCTTGTATTCTGGGAGCTTTCGGTTCTTATCCCCAGCTGCACTCGACTTTGCGGTGCCCCTTCAATTTCATCGTTTCTCTCGCTGCAGGCACTTGAGCAGGTTGACGAGCACTTGGCCTACTGGCCCAAATTTTTGGTGCACAAGAACAAGCAGCGGCTGACCAAGATCACGCAGTACTTGATACGCATGCGCCGCCTGCAGCTCAAGGTCAGGCCCAAGCTCATACCCATGCCCGCAAGGTGAGCAGCAGTGAGAGCAGATAGCTTTGTGCTGTGATATAGCTGTGTGCTGGCTGTCGCACAACAATGCAACGTCTGGGTTGGCTTCTAACACACCAGCCCCCGACGTGCAGTTGATGTGCAGCACTCAGGCGCAGAAAGCAGTGGTTAGGGGGTGATGCACGTGGCGTGCGCCATCTGCTTGGCTGCTGTGCTGTGTTGAGCTGTGCAGGTTGGTGTTGATGTTGCCTGTTGTTGTGTGGTGCAGGAAGGAGAAGCAACTGCGGCGCAAGGAGGCCAAGGCTGAGTCGGCGGCGCAGCTGGACCAGGCCATCGAGCGGGAGCTGCTGGCGCGCCTGCAGGTGGGCCGCTCGGGCTGCAGGGTGCGGGTGGATGAGCCAGCTTTGCGGGTCAGGGAGGGCCGGTAGCTTGGCGGCTAGTGACGGCAGCCGCATACGTGTCCCCGCAAGCACCACTGTTGGTTGATTACCTGCCTGCCATCTGCTACAGACATGCTAACCCAGCGTCTAGCCCGACAAGCCGCCCCTCATCTATGTGCAGCCCCTTCCTTTTCACTGTTGCAGAGCGGCACATACGGCGACATTTACAACTTCCCGCAGAAGCAGTACGAGGCGGCGCTACAGCAGGAGGAGGTGGCAGATGAGGAAGCTGTGGCGGCTGAGGCAGCGGCTGAGGAGGAGGCGGAGATAGAGGAGTACATAGAGGGGGATGAGGAGGAGGAGGAAGAGGAGGAGGTGGGCGAGTTGGTGGGTATGGGGCATTGCCACTACCGCTTCCACAAGCCATGTTTTTGTTTATTGATGCCTGCCTCAGACGGAGGTTGCCCCTCCCAGTTGCCATGTGGTTGTCATCCTCCTGTGCTGCCCGCCCTTCCTGGTCATGTTGCATTTACCCGTCTACTCGCCGACCTGGGTTGCAGTATGATGATGAGAAAGAGGTTGAGTACTTGGAGGAGGATGAGCTGGGGTTTGACCCCAATGAGGACATGCAGGACCTGGAGGACTACAGTGACGGAGAGGCAGGCAGCGGCAGCGAGGAGGGCAGCGACATGGAGGGGGTCAGCGGCAGCCAAGGTGCGGTGGCATGTGCTGGGCTGGTCCACGCATCAGTGCGGCGGCCGGTTGATCTCCAAGGTGCAGGGTGTTCATGATAACTTCAGGTGTTGGCAGGGCATGTCGGCGGAGCATGTGGGAGCCGGCTGTCACTTGCAAGGCTGGAAGCAGTTCTGCTGGTTGCAGTTGCCGCTGCTGCCAGCTATCAGTTGGATGCTGCGGTTTTCTCTGCTCAAGGCCTGCTCAGGGTTTGCTGGGTTGTTCTGATTTCAAGACTTGCAGAGGATGACGAGTTTGGGGATAGCGATCTGGAAGCTCCCGGGCCCGGCAGCGCAGGAAGAGGGGCAGCACCCACAGGCCCAGCAGCAGCAGCAGGCGATGACGACGACGAGCAGGCAGCAGCAGCGGCAGGGCGTGGTAGCAAGAGAAGAGGCGCAGTGGCGCCCGCAGCAGCAGCAGCCAAGGCCGGCAGAACAGCAGCGGCCAAGCGGCGACGGGGCAGGTGTGTGGCAACGACAGCTGTTGAGCGCCTCTTCTTTCAACCCTGCAATCTTTGCTGGGGGATGATTCTTTTTGCCTGCCCCGGCAGCATTGTACCTGCTTCCGCTATCACCCACCTGCCTGGCTGCTCATTGGCCTCGTCCCCTACCACCCTGCCCTGATTCTACCCAGCAACCATACGATCATTTGCCTGCCTGCCTGCCTTCTTACCCGCAGGGTTGAGATTGAGTATGAGGAGGAACGGGAGGACCTGCGGCAACGCGCACGCAGATAGCCCAGCTAGAACTGCAGCAGCACCGACAACACTAAGCAACTGCACATGCCGCAGTTTGGGAGAACGCACGGCAATGCAGTTGCAGACGCGCTGGCAGCTGGGCCAAAGTGTAGCCACGCACGCCCCAAGTACAAGCGCATGGCGCTATTCAGGCACATACCATAGACCTGCTTAGTGCTGACCTGCGCTAGGCTGGCCTGCGTTTGTGTGGTGCTCAATGCTCCTTGTCAGTTTCTACAGTGCTATCAGGATCAAAACTATCAGGATAAAAGCAATGTAGCAACAAGCAAGCTTGCAAATTGTGCAGCAGCAGTGTCAGCAAGGAAGGAACTTGCAAAGGGAAGGGAAGGCAGGAAAGGGCAGGACATACGCATCAGAAGGAACATAGGAGGTCACATGGCGGTGCCGCCATTGTGGCAAGCGGGTGTTCATGATTTGAACCAAAAACAAGATGTCAGCCAACAAGCAACCGTGCGGGGCAAACGCCACAAGAGAAGCTCACATTGCAACAGCAGCAGCAACAGAAGGGAGCTACGGAGAGGCAGGCAACTTTGCGGGCCCAGTATCAGCTCAAGTTGCACTGTGTCAGACCTCCAGGTCAGCCAGGTCGGACCAGAGGCCAGGTGGCACCCGCGCCAACTCAGCGTACTCCCCACCCAGCGCCCTGCACCACGCGCAAGGCAGCAGATGATGTGGCATAAACCCTGGGCGATCTGGCTGTTAAATCGTTTGTCAAGTGCTGCGGGCAGTTGTCAGCCTGGACTAGGCACCCTCCAGGCAGCCAAGGAGGCGGCGTGCTGCCCAGCAGTACTCCGGGCCATAAGCCTACTGGCAGCGACGGCTGAAGAACTGAATAGACCCCTTCATCAACCAGCACAGAGGGGCAATACTATCCACCTTGAATCGCACTGATCCTGAACCCCAACAATGGCCGTGAATGGTAAGGTGCTGCTCATTCACCTGAGGCAATTGCTCCACATGTCCCCTTCGTATGCCTGGGCCGTGTTGTTGCGACCCTCCCCTGCCTCATCTTCATTTTCTAAAGCTGCCGCTATGTCGCGCATGTTTGCCTCCAGGCTGGAGGCCTGGGCAGCGCCAGGGCCAAACAGGTCCAAAACGGCGGGGGTGGTGCTGCAGTCAAAAAGAAAGTGACGGCAGTCAAATGAAGAAATATCATATTATAAAGTACATTATACTTGGGAGGGGGGGCAGTGGGGCAGTGTACGACCGTGAGCGCAGGGTATCCCGGGCTGGTGTGGGTAGTGCCGCGAGCTATGGGGGCAGGCTACTGATAGCAGCTTTTCAAGTCAGCTCAGCATCTGAATTAGAGCAAAGCAAGCACAGCAGCGCCCTCCCACCTCACAACCTCCCATGTGCCGCTCTCCACCTCTTCATCCAGCTGCCCTGGCGCCCACACAGCCTCCCCCATGCACACCCGCACGTCCTCAGCCCGTAGATAGCCCTCCTCCGCCAGCCCCTGCACCCAGGTTGGCAAATCGGTGGGCAGGCAGGCAGGCAGGCAGTCCAGAAGACTAGCGCATGTTGCTGTGAAGGGGGAATGGCAGGCACGTGGCAGCCGATTGGGCAGGTAGGCAAATGATCAGGCGCTCAGCAGGCAGATAGGGCAGGTAACTATAAAACAGCTGCCAAGTTTGTGTACCCTGGCAAAGCCCCTTAGGTCACTCGTTATGGCAGCCCAGCTGAGTGTCACACGAGCATCCGTCTAACACACACTGGTTGCGCAACTATCGCCACACAGCCCAGCTGTGTCCACCACGCACCTTTGCACGACGGAGATCAGCGCCAACGAGCACCCCGTCCTCGGCACCCTCCGGGCCCAGCACAAGCGCACCACCCAGGCGCGGCCTGCAGGAATAAGATGCATCACATGAGGCAAATCATACGCCCGCTGCATGCATGCCAGCAGGACGGGTCGTGCTGCAGGTGAGTGGCGGAAAACAGGGTGCCGGCGGCGCAACCGAGCGCCGCAAGGGCAGTTCTATTTGCAGAATGTTCACATGTCCACATCGGAAATGCCAGCTGACCGCTGGGAGGCAGGAGGAGCAGCAGCAGCGGTAGGCCATTGAGCGTGCAATATTGCGCACCTTCTGTGCAGCACCTGCACGCCCGGCACAGGGCCCCCACGGAAGAGCGGGCTGCCTGCAAAGAGCGTCATCAGCTCTCCTAATGTACCGCCATCCCCGCTCCCGCTGCTGCTACTGCTGCTACGACCGCTGCCTGTGCCAAACAGGCCGCCCAAGGAGCCTGCACCGCGCCCCCCCTCTGGCCGCTCCACCAGCAGCAGCTGCATTCGCTGTTGCCCAGCCAGCGGCAGCAGGGAGGAGGCGTTTGCTATCAGCCGCTGCACCTCCGACAGAAAGCGCTGCGCCTTGCTGGCGGGCGCTGGTGCAGACGAGGATGCTGACGAGGATGAGCATGCCGCGTTTGGTGATCTTGTCGTTGCAGCTGCTGCCTTTGTCGGTTTTGCTGCTGCTGCCACCGCTCCTTTTCCTCCTATGTCAGCTGCCAAGTCAGCCTGGCATGCAGGTTCAGCTCCACTACTGCCTTCCGCCGCATCAGCCACCCCAGGCTGCTGCTGCCGCCGCTCCTGCTCCACCGCCTGATGCTGCTCCTCCTGGTGTGCAGCCGGCTTGGCTTGCCGCTCTCCCTTAAGCCTGCTGGATGTCCCTTTGACCGGCGTGGCGCTATCAGCCATCCCCCACCTGCCATCCGCCTGTGCCTCATCCTCTTTCTCCCTGCCACCTGCCCCTGCCTCCACATCTGCAGAGGCCACATGGCACAAGCCGCACACTGTTGAAGATCCCGTGAATGCGTGCAGGGCAAGCCAACAGATGCGCCTGCCTGGTGGCGCAATATTGACCAGCAGCCCACCGAGAACCCCATTAAAGCAGGGGCGCACGTTTGCTGCCTCAGCACATTCTGTTGCTGGCTCACTTTGCTCGCCGTGCTCCCCGGGGTGCAACCGCGACATGAAGAGCTTGCCCTCCGCATCAAGCAGCAGCGCTAGACCGCCCCCTGCTTCCTGCAGCGCCCGATCCAGCCCAAACACCACGCCTGAAGTGGCACGGTCTGCACACAGGGGAAAGTAGGTTGCAACAAGGAAGGGAGGGGAAGACAGGCCATCAATGTGCATTTGGGGGCAACCTTCCGAAAAGGGACGGCTGCCTAGATACCGCTTCACAAGTTACAACGCTACCACTGAGAGTGTTGAACAGAACACAACCCGTGAAGCCTGTGTGCTGTCTGAACAGCTGCAGCACCACCCACAGGCAGCCAAGCCTGCCCAAGTACAGCACAGATTGCTGCGGCCAGCCACCCTTCCGCACCCGGCGTCACCAGCTCTACGCTTGGCTCCTGCTCTTGGGCACTAGCCAGCCGGTCGCCTTGCAGCTGCTGACCACGCTGCAGTGCGTGCAAAAGGCTGGCCAGGTCAGTGGGCTGCCCTGCTGCCCCGCCCAGCACACTGACTCCCACGCTGCCTGCTTCGTTGGCATCGCTGCCGCTGCCACGCATCCCTGCTGTACCCACTTCCTCCTCCTCCTCCCCCTCGTCGTCATCATCATCATCTACGTCCTCCATCTCCACCTCCACCTCCTCCTCGGATTCCGTCTGGTAGGGAACCTCGATCCAGTTCCCGTGCTCATCATACTCTGAACGAGCACGCTCCTCTCGCTGGCGCTGCAGCTGCGCTAGCGCCACAGCATGGCGCAGCGCATCGTGCACCGCCGCCTCCTCAGCCTCCAGCCGTGAGTCACTGTCCCCCTCCTCCTGAACCCGCTGTACCGCCTCCCTTACCTCAACATCTTGCTGGTCCACTGGCTTCCAATCCAGCTCCATCAGCCGCTGAAGCTGCTGTGCTGGGATGTCGCTGTCGCTGTCAGCAGCCTCGTCACCGCTAGCATCTCCAGGCCAGGAAGCCAAGGTGCGGCTGTCCCTGCCAGCGGCAGCAGCAGCCGATGACATGGCACCGCCAACGCCGCCGGCTATTCCATCGCCGCCGGCGCCCAAGCTGCTGCCTCTTTCACCACCACCCAGCACGCCGCCCAAGCCACTGTGCAACTGGCGCATATTTTCCTGTAGATTCGCCAGGCTGCTGCCCAGCGGCTTGTTCAAGATGAGTCCGTAAGAGCCCTGCTCATCATGCCGGCACAACAGTACCACAGAGCGGGAGAAGATGCTGCCCATCAGACATGGGTGTGCCACCAGCAACATGCCCTGCTGTACCGCTTCCTCTGGCACCACCCTGCCACGGCTGCCGTATGGCCGCTGCTGTTGTTGCTGCGGGTCATCTGCTGCAGCTGAGGAGGCAGCAGCAGGCAAGCCCTGCACCCCTGGAGCATCCCCTAGTAGCTTGTGTTTGCGGGCCACTGCCAACAGCCCTGACAGGTAGCGCACGCCAGCAAATGCGTCCTCCAACGCAGCATCCGGCGCCTGCGGAGCACAACAGAACAACGCACATTGCCCATTGGCAACAACAAGGTAGAAGCATACGGCAGGTGAGCCTGATGCAGGAAGCACCTAATGCCTAAACAAACCTGCGCATTGAGTTTGGCTAGCACTGGCATCTGAGCACACCGGTTGAGCAGCCATCCTGGATGCACCGCGCTCACCGGCTGGCGGAAGGCAAGGCGAACAGCCTCAAGTACACTGCGCTGCTGGGCGTGTGAGACCGGCCAGTAGTAATTTCCTCTAAGGAACTGTGCCACCACATCGTCCAGCACAGGCGGAAGCGGAGATCCGTGTTTGCGGCATATCAGCGCCTGCAGTCGGTGCAAACAGCGGTGACTGCGATAGGGAGGAGTGGCTTCCGCGGGCCGCTCCGCGCTTTAACTGACGTGCCAAAACACACATTTCGGTCCTTGGAAGTTACAGCAGTGTTGCAGGGGAACAAGCCATACACGCTTTTCTTTCTGGCTTCCGAGCTTGTGTCGTGGCATCATGGCAGTTAAATCATACCCTAAGCACGGGAAGATCGTCAAAATTGCTTGCCAGACGCAGAAGCGACCGATACAGCGTCCTCTCCAACTTCATACCGGCTGCCGTCCTCAAATCGACCGGCCCGCGGCCGCAGTGATCAACCTATGATTTGCATAGGCGGATGGCGAGGCTGTAAAAAGCTCTGCGATCGGTTGGGGTTTAGAAAGGGCAGGAGCGGCGACTCTCCACCCATGCGCGACGGTGTTGGACTAGTCACGACACTGCAAAACCCATGAAATGGCGATAGCATATGCAAAGCATAGGCCCTACCATCACCACCTGCAGTCAAGACCGGCTCCAACTTCTCACAGCGCGCCCCTAGGCTATCGAAAACGCAACGTTGACCGTGTCGACAAGCGGTTATCCGCCGCTCAGCGCGGGCTGAGGACGGTGCTCGGCTTCGGTCAAACAGGTGGCCTGCATGGCGGCACACACATCACGCTCCTACATGGCCCGTCAGTGGGCGGTCCATCCCCTGAGTTCTGAAGTTTCAGCAGTGATCACCAGCGTTGTGGACGATGAGGAGGAGCTATCTCTTCTTCCTGCGCACGGTGAGCGTCTTTGACGTGCGTAATCTTGCAACCTCGCATGTTGACTGCCGTGTCGCTCGCACCACCACTGCTCCCCTTGCAGGCCACCACCGCGCAGTACACAAGCACTCCTTCAGTGGCCAGGTGATATTGTTTGCTTGCAGCGGTCTCCCGTTTATCTCCGCGTTCTGACATGGCGGTTTTCTTGCGATCAAATCTTCGCAAACTCGATTTACGAATCCCCTCTATGTCTACTTTAGGTACATGATGCTGTTTCTGCAGTTGGACAATCAACTTCATGCGTTCCAAGTTGCTTTCTTCAAGCCCCCTCCATCATCAGATGAGCTACTGGAGGGTGGTGCCAGCCACAGATCCACCCATAGCACCCAGGACATGGAGCCCTTTCTCACAATCCAAGACCTTCAGCCCAGCGAGACCACCACGGAGTGGCTCACCGTGGGTGTGATCCTGCTTCCCAAGCTGGCCTGGTGGGTGCAGCACAGACGCACGACCTAAGCAGCAACACGGTCTTAATGTTGTCACCAACTATGCCACCAGCACATGATTGCCTTTGTGCTTCGCCAAGTGACATACATCCCTTTAGCCTGCCCCAGCCAAGCCCACCCCAGCCACTGCCAGTGCCCGGACCTAGCACCTGCCGGATGCTGCTGCCTTGCAGGGGTTGGCTGCCCTTTGCTTTCTCCTTCCTGGGCTTCTCTGTGGCTCTTAAGCTGCTGCTCTTCATCACGCTGTTCAGTGTCTACTCAGCTGCCATCCTGTACCGCCTGTACCTCCACACAGACAAGCAGGGCACCATCACCCTTGCTGGTATGGGCGACTTCCTCGTGTGGCACCTGCATGCACTTCTGAACCAGCCTGTTTGTGGGTATCCTCTTGTCGTCAGTAATTCACCTATCTGAACCGGCCTGAGGCTTCCCATTTGACTGCAGACATTGGAGAGGCAGCATTTGGGCGGCGGCTGGGGCGCCGTCCTGTTCTGTTCTACGGCCGCCTCATCAACTTGGCACTGCCCAGCATCTGCCAAGTCGGTGGCACCCGCTTCCTGCAGGTGGGGCTATGCCCGCCCCCCCCACAACCACCACCACCACACACACACACACTCTTTCCACCCCCCCACCCCAACCTGATGCCTCTGTTTCTTGCCTGCAGGTGTCGCTGTTGTACACAACCAACGTGTGCCTTCCCTGGATCAGTCTGATCTTCGCTATTCCAGTGCTGTGTCTTTCACAGATACAGCGCCTGGGTGGCCACAGAGCCTTGCTCACCATAGTGCAGCCCACACTGACAGCGGTGGCGATGGCAGCTACATTGCTCAAGCTGCTGATCCTTCGGGCACGGCACGAGCGTGCGCCGGCGGTGAATCTGGACGGCAAGATTGCAACCACCTCGCACCTGCCATACCTGTCAGGTGCCCAGGCAGTTGAGGGCTGCAGTTGAGAGGGCTGAGTGTCTGGCTGCTCATCAACGTCGCCTGCACGGCTTCTGCAACTCGCTGTATGTGTAGCGTTGCAAGCATGGCTGCAGGGCCATGTGCCATGCCTTTCCACTGTGGGCAAGGTTACCAAACTGCTGGCTTTTGTTTTGCCCTTGTACAGATTATGTGATTGCGGTGGTGCAGCTTATCGGCGCCAACTACATGGGACAGCAGTGAGTTGTGGTTTTTGAGCTGTGAGCATGCCAGAAAAGCAGCCATGCCCGTCTCATGGCGTGAATGCTGGCTAACTGCACTATGTGGCCGGGCCCCTCCCCTGGCTGTGACTGCATCGCATGGGAATGTTGACAGCTCAATGTTCCCCCGGTTCACGCTGTCATTCACAAACCTTTCCCACCCAAGCCCCACTACTTTGCTTGCCTGCAGTTTTTTTATGGAAGAAATGTCAGCTATGGCGTCACCCAGCACCTTCCAGCACAGCACGGCCTGGGCGCAAGTGATGACCCTGTTCACAAACGTGGCAGTGGGAGTCGCAACACTCAGAGCTCAGGTGAACTGCCGCTACTGCTGCTGCCCTCTTGTCGCGCTATGCTGTGGCGGTGAAGATGCTGCTGGCGAACCTGCCATAGCAAAATCAGCAGCCAAGAATAGACGCAGCCGTGCTTCGATGTGCTGCATTGTACCTGTGCATAGGCGCTCAAAAAACTCTTCGTCCACCTTTCCCAAAACACTCCTTGCTTTTGCTTTGTCTGCAGCCCCTACAAGTGCACGGGTTCATAAGCTTTGCCTTTGGCTCAGACCTGCTGTCTCGCTTCATCAACTTCACTCTATGGCTGCTGATGACTGTCAGATCCGTTGTGGCAGTGCACTTTGGCACCAAGAGCCTCTTGCCGCGGCTGCCACACCTGCTTGTTAGCGTGAGTGCTTGCCCCAGGGGCCGGCACCAATGCTATCATTCATGGATTGACATTTGTTTGGGTTGGGGGCTCTGAGCTTCTGCTGCTTCTACATGGCTGGGACGTCTTTGCATGCTGCAACAAGACTCACTCTCCTGTTATCATTTTAGGTTGATGAATGCCTCGCTGTCATGCTGTAGCAGTGGTTTGACCCTGATGGCGTGGACTCCAACATACACATCAAGCAGCGCCAGCTTTGGTTTATGTGCAGCAGCATTCTGGTGCTGATCAGGTGACCAGGCAGACAGACGGGTGGCTGGGTGGGCTGTTGCGGGCTGCATAAAACGGCAACTTGTTGGCGGGGCCGGGCGGGGATGGGGTGGGGTGGGGCTTGAAGATACGCCACACCATGACCCCTAGGAAAGAGCTTGACCTTTCAACTCATGGTGCCATGACTTTCAACACTGCCATCACTACGCAGTTTCATCGTGAGCAACACCTTCCCCCATACCTTCATGTACCTGTCTGGCCTGCTGGTGTCAGTCGCCTATATCCCGATAGCTTTCACGTTGCCCTGCCTCTTTTCACTCAAAGTCCTGGTAAGCAAACCACTGCTGCACTTGAGCACAAGAGTTGATGGCAATGGGAAGTTCTTACGTACAATGTTTGCTGGTGGTGTATCACGGAGATTTGCTGCCTGTTGAACGCTGGCCGCTGCCTACTGCCTACATTCCTGCCCCCTGCCCTACAGGCCAACCAGATCACACCGTTGGAGTACACCCTGAGCACATGGGTGATCCCGGTGTCCATTGGCATGAGCCTGCTGGGCTCCTGGGCCTGCGTGTACAAGATGGTGGTCAACTGGAACACCGGACCGGACCATGGCGGGAGCTGGGGCTGCAACCTCATCACGCAATGAGAAGGCACGCACGTGTGTGAGGCACTCTTCATCTAGACCTTTCATTTGCTGTCAAAATTTATGCAAGTAAAGTAAAAAAGTAATCATGCTGCACGGGTCCAACTACAATGTCTGACTGCCAGTGGTAGGTTGTTGGCGGGGCAGGTGCGTCGCAGCATTTTGCCCACAACCTTTGGCACCTAGCGCCTCTGGCTTCCAAGGCGTCCAGAGAGTTGTTGTGACTTGTGGGTGTTGGTGATGTGGAGGGGGAGAAAAGCCTTGGGTGCAGGGGGTGGGAAGATCGGAAGGGCTAGGAGTCGCACCGTCATGCCGCTCGGGTGCCACTCACAGTTGGGTGTACAGCCGGCCACACCATACAGCTGCATTGAACTGCACCTGAGGTCCATCAGAGATTATCCCCATATTTGGCTAGCGCTTGCGAGGTGTTTGGCAAGGCGAGAGTTACCTCGGGGTTTTTGTAGCGCGGGTGTGATGCAAGGATCCTGCCGCCAGCCAGCGCTTGCCGCCAGCACCAGGCGCCTGCGTGCTGCACCATTGACTCCTTTTTTGTTCGATGTTTGGAAAAGGGCGGTTAGCAATGTGCAGCTGCGGTTTTAGCCAGGCAGGGCATCCAATCGTGGACTTGCAGGCGGAACTTAGGCAGCAGGTCCGTGCCATGCATGGCTGCCGACAATACGCCGCCGCTGCTGCCGCCGAGGCAGCTCATAGGCCGCCCCCTGCTTCAGCTCTGGTGCCCCATTGGGAATTGGCGAAGGAGGCGTTTTAGTGATCGCCCCTACAAATTTCCGTGAGGGAACTGTTCAAAAACTTGGGGTTGGGGGTTCACCTCCCCCATGCAGTGCATGGGTCGGACAGGCAGCCCTGCTGACCGACCTTGGGTCGACCCTACTTAAAGGCATCTTCTCCCAATCCACCCGCAGTTTGCGCGTCGTTCTTTTGTTCCTTCTTCTGTTCTCAGGCGGCGAAGCCTTGTGCCCGATATCCCTTAGCTTACAGCACTTTTGAACTGAAGTAGAGCTGCTCGTCCGCTGAGCCTCCTCTCGCTCAACCAGCTGAAATTTCTTTCAACCTTGTGATCCTGCTCACACGCCTCTACCCACACCGCCCACTACCCACGCCGCCCCTCCCTCGAGCTCCACTTTTGAACTCCACCATGGCCTCTTGTTCGTCGTTCCTGTTCCTATGCCTCCTCGCAGCGGTGATAGTCGCTGCATCAGCTCAAGGAGGTTGGCAGAAAGGACGTGAGTGAGAGCTGGGGTGCCTGTGGGCAGGCGGCGGCGCCCGCTCGAGCGCCAGCATGCATTTGGCAGTCTGCTTAGGTAGTCGTGTGGCGTCTGGTTACCATCTGCAGGCAGGAAACAAGGTCACCTTGGTTCTTGTGCTGCGTGCCTCTCTTATTTTACCTCGACGCTCATGCACACGTTGCCGCCCGCTTGCTTGCAGGAGCAACCTTTTATGGCATCGATGGCTGGAGCATCCACAAAGGTGGGCATGGGAGATGCAGGATTCTTGTCTGTAGGGATCATTGCAACTTGAGAATCGCGTCAAACACCTGTGGTCAGCATCCGCAGTGCCGCCCGCACAGCCTTCGGCTTGATTCTGTCGTCGCTCAACCGGCCAATTTGGCCGCCGCCGTCCCCCCCACCCCCGCCCCACCCATCAACACCACCCTTTCTCCCTTCCTTTCAGGCTCCTGCGGTTTAGGCTATCAATACAAAAACATTGGAACTGGCTGGGACACAACTGCCATCGCCGACGCCTCCCCCGAGTTTGCGGGATCCTGCGGGTAAGCGAACCGGGCAGGAAGGGGCCGGGAAGCTGCTAAGAGGAGATGAGCATTGAGAGGTTGGGGGAACAAAACCAGAGGCAAACTAGGAGGGAGGGCATACAGCAGGTGGTGGCAGGGTGATTGGCGGAGGTGAGGGAACGGGGATTACAGAATCTGTTGTAGCCAAGCGGGTCAAGTTGGAAAGAGCATGCACGACTTACTTGGCTGCCTTTTCGACAGCCCCCTTCCCTCAATGACCCACATGCACCCCTTCCCTGTCCCTTGCTTATTTTTCCTGTCCCGTGTCTCCTTCATGCAGGAGGTGCTACGAGGTGCGGTGCGACCCCCGCCCTGTGATAGACGGCTACAGCAATCGCTTTGATCGCAGTGGCGCGTGCAAGGCCGGTACCGCCTCCGTGGTGGTTCGCGCTGTGGACAACTGTAAGTGGTGGTCCTGGCTGGCCGGCAGCTGTGCAGCAGCTCACCCACACACGTGGTGTTAATTGGTTAATTGGTTAATTGGTTAATTCCTCTCTGCAGGGATGCCTGAAGCAGGGATGCCTGAATCACCGAGTTGTCTTCTTGCGCCCATCTGCAGCTGAACCTTTCTTGGCTGCTCCCCCTTCTGACACCTCCCACAGGCCCCTGCAAGTACCCCTCAAACGCCTACAGCAACAAGCGCTGGTGCTGCGGTGACAACAGCGGCAGCCAAGGCACGCACTTCGATCTGTCCATCTGGTGAGCCCCCTGCTTTTGGTACTGCCTGGTGGGGCATAGGCGCCGGTGCACAGTGATAACAACCACTGCTCGTCAGCAAGGAGAATGCCACCACGCAGTAAGCTCAGTTCCGCTGCCGCCAGCTGAATTGCCTCACCCTGCCCCGGCTGTTCCCTCTCCACTCCTCACAATGTGCAGGGCCTTTGAGAAGCTTGCGAACACACAGATGGGTGTGGCTGGTATTGAGTTCCGCCGCGTGTCTTGCGACTACCGCCCATCCAATCCCGCACCCGAGGGGCCCACCAAGATGCCCCACTACGAGACACCCTCGGCGCTGGGCTACCCAGGCACCCCTTACGCACCTGACAGCACTAATGAGCTCTACAGCCTGAAGCTGGTGCAGCGCTTTGATGGGCCGGGAGCAAAGCAGGGTGAGCAGGGCAGGAGGGCGGGAGGCATGACTGGGCGGTCCAGTGTAGGTGGTTGGGGAAGGGAGCATGCATTGCAGGCTGCTAATGTGCGCAGCGTTGTTGGGATCTGTTCTGCTGCCTCACCCTTCCTCCCTCCCTCCCTCTGGTGTCCCTCTGGTGTCTCCCTGCAGGCGCTGTGAACATTGCAAAGGATGCGAAGAGCAAGGCCTCCGCCACCCTCACCATGCAGGAGATGCTGGACAAGCACGGCAGCATTTTCAGCTCCGCCTCTGCCTCTGCTTCCGTCTCCGGCTCCGCTGCTGCCTCCGCTTCTGCTTCTGCCAGCAGCAACAGCGACAACGGCTGCACTGATGTGGCACCAAAGGGCAGCTCATGCCAGCAGCAGAAGGTGAACGGGAGGAACTATGGGCAGCCTGCTGGGGCTGGGGCAAGGAAGTGCCGGACCAAAGCCACAGAGGCTTGCTGGCTGCCCCTCTGCGGTGCTGGCTCCTGACCTTTTTCAGCCTCCTACACCCCTTGCACTGCAGGACAACGGGCAGTGCTCCAAGCCCTGGCTGCTGTCCGGCAACTACTGCCGTGCCACCTGCGGGCGGTGCGAGTTGCAGGGTGGAAAGCAGGGTGGGAAGCAGGGTGGTAAGCAGGGTGGTAAGCAGGGTGGCAGCCAGGCGAAGAGCGGCAGTGGGGGCGGTCAGCAGGGCAAGGCCCAAGCCAAGGCTTCAGCCAAGGCCTCAGCCAAGAGCGGATAGAACAGCGTGACACCAACAACCTCTCCCATCCCTTCACAAATCAGTGAATCAAGCCCTTATGCTCCCTGTTTTTTTCTAAATTTTCTTTGCCTTTGCCAAAGCTTTGCCCTCCTCTTTCCGGCTTTCCCTTTTGCTCGACCCACCTTTCCTGCCCCTCAACACGCCCACCCAAGCCAGACGTAGTTTCCCTTCCCACCATCACAAACACATCAAATCCCCCATTACCTATCTCTGCCAGTGATTTGCGTGCTGCCTGGCTATGCCAGGGCCCCCCCATCCCCTTTTCAATAACTTTCCCGTTTATCCCGCCCGGTTTCAATGTTGCTGTGCGCGCTGTTCACAGTCGGCCTTTGGATAGCCCCTGTAACACACACCGCCTTCAAACACAAAAAGAGGGCTGGTGTGAACGCCCACCCGGAGTTGCAGGCAGACGGGGAGGCGCAAGCTGGCAGGCCGAGAGCCGGCAGGAGCACCGACGGTTCGCCGCCTCCGGCCGGCCGGCGCCTTCGGCCCCCTGTGAACCGAGCGGGCTCAATCAGGCTGCAGCTCCTCTTCGGCCGCCCCCCCAGCAACAGCCTCCGGAGGATCCTGCAGCCGCCGGTACACAGGAGTGGTCTTGCACCCCTTTCGCCAGTCCTGCACCTGGCATCCAGAACAAACGATTAGACCTACAATTGAGTGGCTGTGTGGTGGCAGAGGCCTGTCCAACAGTGTATCCAGCTGTGAGTCGCATGCGCTGTGTTGGAGGCACGTGGCAAGCCCCCAACAAAATGCGGCCAAAATGGGGTCGCAGGGCTGGTTCGGTCCTCTGTCCCACTCCCGGGGCTCCCGTGAGGGTGAAGCTTTCTCCGGTGGCCGGGTGCAGGTGGGTTGCCGGGACGCAAGCAAGCATGCACTGGCGGGATGCCGGCCGGGCGCCTCGACGCTGTACCTCGCTCGGCAGGCATGCGCTTTTGCTGTCAGCATTGCGAGCAATTGCTGGATTGGCGCTACGGGTTGCTGCACTCCCCTTCCGACCAACCTTGGGGGCTGCTCCTCCAGGGCTGCTTTGAGCTGCCACTGCTCCTGCCTTGGGGTTGGGCCGGGTGAGGCGAACTTGTCCCTCTGCCGCGCCGCTCGGCCGGTGCAGGCTAGGAAACGCTCCCCCCCCATCCCAGCAAACGCCTCCCGACGTGCATCAGCGGGTGACGCCCAGGCAACGGCAAGCGGCGCCATGGCGTAGGCCTCCCCTGCAGCCCTTCGTGGCCGCTACGACCTGCTGCCAGTCCTGGAGGCAACCAACCGTGGCGGCTCGCCTGTGGTCGCGACGGATGAGTGGGGCGCCCGCGCCGGTGGTGGCTGGGGTGTGCCTTGCGAGGCAGTCGCCAGTTGGTTTGTGCGGCATCCACAGGCTGTGGACGACGGCGCCCTCGCTGCCTATCTCGCCCTGGTGCGAGCGCGCTAGACTGGGGGGAGAACCTGCTCCTGAAGGAGGCCTACGCCCTGTTCAGGTGCGTTAGTGCGGCATGTGGCGCACGGGGAGCAGCGCGGCCGCTCTGCAGCCAACTTGAGATGGAAGCGGCTGCCCAGCACACGAGTGCACTCGAGTGCTAGCTGGTGCCTGCTTGCTTCAGTGACTGCAGGATGGGCAGCCGGCTAGGATCAGGACATGCAGACTGTGCGACCCTTCCCCTCGGCTACCTCCACCACCACCACCATCACCACCACCACCACCAGCCTGCTCTGTGCCCTGGCCGCTTTCTGTGCAGGCTCATCCCCTTGACGAGGCAGATTGAGGACAGGAACTTGCTGGCCCTGACACGTGCGCAGCACGAGTCCCGGGCAGCCACTGCACGGGCCCGACAGCGGGGCTGTGCCGCCGCACTGCGCCTGCGCGAGCAGCAGCGTGACCGGGCCCGTGACGACCTGCGGGACCTGTTGCGGGATTGCCCAGACCTGCTGGGCCAGGCGGCAGCTGACGGCGATCGGCCTGCTGTGGACAGCTGCCTGCTCCGCCAGATGGTGCAACACACGTTGCCCCGCCTGGCGCAGCTGCCTCCTGACACCTTTTCTCCCATTGTCCACGCCATCAGCGAGGTGCAGGTGGGAGCCTGGTAACGCTGGGCTGCCAGCGATTTTTGAAAGGATTGTAGTACAGCCTGGTGGTTCCGCAGCCCCCTTGGGGTGGGGGGCCTCCCACCCGTGCCGGACTGGCTGAAAGGGCAGCCGGCTTCCTGCAATGCTTCTGCTGCTGCCCACCCTGAGTGCCACGTTCGGTTTTGTCTTTGGCAGTCTCTCCCCCGGCTCCCTAGCTCTCAACCCTGCCGTGCACCGCCCGCTGCTTGCCGCCTACCTGCAGGGTGGGAGCCCAGACATTTGGAACCCCCGGTTCCGGGACGCACTGTACTGCTCCGGTTTGTTGGGGCAGTACCAGGAGGAGACCGGCACATCGATGCGGTGGCCACCATGTAGCTGGCCCTCACAGGTGGGCTGGGAGTAGGGGCCGAGGCTGGTGGGGGCCCGGGGCCTGTGATTGGGGCTTTGTTTGAGGCG
>JAAMXP010000298.1:4317-28696 GCA_019693395.1 Ettlia oleoabundans
AAAAAAAAAACAAAAAAACGCCCACACCCACATCCCACTGCCTGCAGCTCACCTCCAGCTGCGTCACCGCCTCCCGCAGCTGCTCGTCGTACTGCCGTGACGCCTGCTCATGGCTCCTCTGGGCCGCTTCACGCAACGCCACCACCTCGCCCTCCAGCTCAGCAGCCCGCTGCTGCATAGTCTCCAGCTGGGACTGCAGCCTCTGCAACTGCTGCCTGGTAGCTGCCAAGTCAGCCTCAAGGGCAGCGCCCCGCTGCTGCTCAGCAATGACGCAGGCTTGCACCTCACCTGCCTGCTGCCGGGCAGCATCCAGCTCCGCCTCCAGCTCAGCAGCGCGCGTCTGATGGGCCCCCACCAGCTCCCGCTCTTGGGCAGCTGCATGCCGGGCAGCAGCCACCTCTGTCTCGAGCCCTGCGACACGCTCTGCTGCCTGTGCCTGCTGCTGCCTCGCCCGCTCTTCCTGCTGCTCCACCTGCTCCTGCAGTGCAGCCAGCTGCTGCCTTGCCTGCTTCAGATCAGCCGCTGAGCTGGCAGCGTGCTGCCTCAGCTGCTCCGCCTCTGCTGTTGCCTTAGCAGCCTCCTCTCGCGCAGCAGCCACCTTCTGAGCGCTGGCGTCAGGGCTAGGAGCTGCCACGGTTTGCTTGTTCCCACGCGCTCTGCCACGCCGGCCACCCTCTACAACAACAACCAGTAACGCAGCAGTGTGGCATCGGTTGTTCAGACATACAGAGAGCAAACCGCAGGTACTTCCGAGCATGGCGATGTGCACATCGCAGCTTTAAGACTTTTCCTGGTGCTGCAATCACACGTGGTAGTCACCTGCCACTGCTGCTCCACCACAACCAGCGGGGACCTTCCTCTCCAGCGCCTCAACCTCTGCCTCCAGCCGCTGCCGGTAGCTTTCCTCCATGTCACGCAGCAGCTGCAGAGCAGCAGTACAGAAGTTGCCATTTAGAGGTGCATGGGTGGCCGGAGGAGCGGCAGGCGAGTTATTGTGCCACGGGGGGTACCAGGCATCGATGGGGGGCGCCAGGTACCAATCTCACACCATACCTAGCTGTTTGTGCCGCAGATGAGATGCAGGGACATCCCATGCCGTTCACAAACAACGCCAGTCGGGCGTCCAGCAAGTGGGCCCCTCACCTGCGCCATCTCGTCCGCCACCTCCTCCCGCACCTCCGCCTCCAGCAGCACGCACCGCTCCTCCGCCTGCTGCAGCTCCGCTATCAGCCGCTGCACTTGGACCTGCAGAGAGAGGGGTTTGCAGCGGTCATACAGCACAGAGCCCTTGTCAAGTTGTCAAAGAACATGATGCTTGCCTCGCTACCCGGCATGGTATGCAAATCTGACCAATGTCCTGACAGGCGACGGTTGAAGCATGTTAGGCATGTTTGAGTTCCTCAGAACATGCGCTGGAGCAAGCATGCAGCTGGAGAGCCATCGCACCTGCAGGGCCGCCACCGCCTCGTCGTCGTCAGCCGGGGTGGAGGGGGTTCCAAACTCGCCCTCAACCAGCTCAGCATCCTCAGCCTCCTCTTCCACATCACTCTCAGCAGCACCACCACAGCACATGCCAGGATCTTCAACCAGTACTCCACGCAGTTCTGCACCTTGCCCTGCATCGCTGTCTTCTGCCACTGGTGCAGGGGCAGCAGGTGCTGGCTCAAAGCTTTCAACCTCTCCGCTGGCTTCTGCGGCAAGCTCTGTAGTCTCTGGAATGGCGGCAAGGTCTGTCTGCTGGGTGGGGCGTGCCACAGCGGGCGCCCCTTTGGCAGCCTTCTTTGCCTTCTTCGCCCTGCATGCACATTGGTGTACCCCAGATTGAAGTGGACATGTAGCTCCAATGAGAAGCTGGCATCTGGCACTTAGAAACTCCAGAGGCTGCCAAAAACCTCCCGCCATGCAAGCCAGTAGCACAGTGCAGCAGATGCATTTGCTGCCACCTCACTTGTTGCCGCCTTGTCGCCGAGCTTCCGGCGGTAGTGCCGCCTTGCGCTTCACTTTTTTGATGGCCGGCGACACAGCCTTGATGGTGCGCCGCGGGGCCTCCGCCTGCTGTATGGTGCCAATCTGGGTTGCCAGCGCCGCATACTGAAGGCAGCCAGAGAGCCAGGGGAAACAAGCACAGACACTCGTCACCGGGCAGAGGGCAGGTATACAGACGACAGACACCAGCAGACCGCGGATTGTTTCAGGCGGCTGCCACAGGGAACAAGCCAAGGCTGCTGCAGCCGGTGCATTGGCAGTGTGAGCCCCTGATTGCCTTGAGGACATGTGCGGTTTCATCGTAGTCCTTGGAGACGGGCGACACATTGACGCTGAGCACCACCTGGCCCCAGCCATGCAGCGCATCCCTGCACTCAACCCGGGACACAAAGGCAAGGCATTCAGGCGAGCCATTGACATGGGAACCACTTTCATACGCCCACCAGCACCCCTGCCAGCTGGGTTCCTCTGCCAACCGTGTATCCCCACTGATTGGATGCAGTTGGCCTGCCCGAAGCCCAGACAGGCGTCCACTGCCCTGCCTGAACAGGTGGGTGACCTTGCTCTCGCGGTATGGCACCACACGCAGGTTGCTGCCACCCTTGTGCTGCTGGTTCCATCGCAGCGCCTCCAGGCAGCGCCCCAGTGTCATCAGGCTGCTGTTGATTGCCACGCTCTCCCTGCAGCACCCCAGCGCAAGGTTCAAGCAGTTTGCAGCTGTACCGACAAGGACAGCTACATCGTTAAGGACAGGTAGTTCATTTGGCGCTTTTGACAAGCAGCCATGGGCAAAGCTTGCGACTCTCAGAGGCAACCTGTGCAACACAACTCACTTGAGGCGCACCCCCACATTGCCAGTGCGCTGCGCCCGCTCAGAGCCCGCCAGATCCACAAAAGAGATGTGCCCTAGCTTCTCCTCGCTGCAGCAAGCCTCTTCCTCTTCGTTGCTGACGTTACTGACAGCCCCCCCAGACGGCTGCCCCTCCAAACCCTGCTGGTACAGTGTCACCTGCAGCGTCAAGGACAAGGGCAGGGCAGGCAGGGTGTTTTACATGCATCCACTGTGCGCATATCAAGCTGCATTCCTGCCATGTTGCCCACCAACACGGCATGTAGGCTTTGCAAGTAACAAACGTGGGAAAGCGGGTCAGGAAAAAAGTCAGCCACCCAGCACGCAGTGCCATGCCCGCCCACCGTGAAGATTGAGTGCGAGCGTGAGGAGCTGTAGTTGAGCCCCGTCTCCGCCCGCTGCCTTTGCTTAGAACCCCTCCTCAGCAGGGCCAGCGCATCTTTGGGACTGGATACTTCCACCTACAGCAAATGCAAAATCAATAGCAATACAAAGATTGACATGTAGACTGATTGCTTTCGACCCACATTGCTGCACCCTTGTAGGGAACCCACCTCCAGCAGCCCCGCCACAAACACACGGCCCAGGGTGTCCTCCTTGAGGCGCAGCACGCCACGCTGCCCCAAGGGCCCAACACCCTGCTCATCCAACAGGTCATATATCTGCTCGTTGTACACCTGCAGGGGGGGAAGGTGAGCAGACAGGCTGGGGGGAAAGCAGGAGGAGGACGAATTCATTATGGCACTTAGGAATCCTGATGGATGCTGGGGATAGGAAAAGGGCACACTGGCACTATGGGAACCCTTTGAGATATCGCGCTTGTACCTGGAAAGCAGGGTGGCCGTTGCAATGCCCGTTCAATGTGCTAGCCAACATCTCCGCTCATCCCTGGTTGTCCTCCTTAACCCTGGCAGCAGCAGGTTGTGCCTCACCTCATAATAGGATGCTCGCGCCGCCACTGGCTCCACATGGCTGCTCAGCCCCTCAAATAGCTCCAGCATCGCCCGAGGCATGACCCCAGGCTCATCCCGTGTGCCCTCAATGGTGTAGGTCTTGCCTGCCGCCGTAATGCCATACGCCATCATCACACTGTTGTGCTGCTTGTTGCGCAGCAGATCACGCACCTGCAGGCACCCAGCGTGGTGGGAACAGCGCAGGCTAGCCAAGAAGTATGAGAGGTGGGGCTGGTTGGGCTGGGGCCAGCATAAGAGTAGCGACGCTTCCTCCACTGGAACATAGGTGCAAGCAACGGATTCAAATAAAAGGGCCTAGCCTCAACAGCCCCGATGCGTATAAGTGCACCAGTGGACAACGGAGCAGCTCCCACCAGTGGGGCTGCTGTCTGCTCGTAGTAATCATGCTGGCTGGTGTTGGAGTCAAAGACACGGGAGAAGGAGTAGGTCTGGCCGCGGTCACCGCTCCTGTAGGCCTGGCTGCCCTCTGGAGGCGCAATGGCAATGGAGAACTTGGAGGTGGCGTGCACGCAGTTCTCAAGCTCCCACCCCGGGTGGCCAGCTGAAGACTTGGGGTGCGGTGCACCCGCTGTTACAGACGGCCGGATGCGCACAAACACCTGCATGATTTTGAGCCCCAGAAGGGAGTCACAGCCGGTACCAGTCTCCTTGGTAAATTTGGAAGGGGGCAGCTCCCAGGAAAGAGCATGTAACCTACCGTTTTTGTAAGTCACAAACAGGTCAGCCCACATGCCAACCACCAACACCATCCAGTGCCCCACCTGCAGCTTCTTCAATTCCAGCTCGTGGTCCAGCTGTGAACCAGCAAACAGCAACGACCGCGATGGCTGCGGCTGCTCCTTGTTCTTTGCTGCACATTCAGGGTCGCGTGCAAACAGGTCGGCCAGGCTCCTGCAAGGCAGAGGGGTGGTGCGTGTTGTGCGCATAGGGCAGCCGCTGTAGTGTTGGCAGCGAATGGCCTCCACTTGCCGCAATGCGTCCAATGGCGCTGCACAACTTTTCCACTTACATTGGATTCAGCTCTTCTGACTCACGCCGGGCTGTCTCCTCCTGCTCCTCCTTGCCCTGCTGTTCGCCTGGCCCCGCGTTGGTGGCGGCAGGTGGCGGGTGCCCTGAACCCCTTCCTTGCCCGCCCTCGTCTGCCTCCATGACGACGCGCTGCTATGGCGCTAGTGTCACAGACTCGACGCGTACACGCAATAAACTTCTTCGGACACCTCCGGGTGGTTGCTGTCTGCGGCTGCGGAAAGGGACCCTCCTCAACAAGCCCACCCCACTGTCGAGCGGTTACCAGCAATACATTGTGCGAAGAGGGCTCTCGATGCCATTGTTTGCGCAGATTTGCAACCAGCAATTCAGTACTGCAAACTGTACCTCTGATTCCCGGCCGAAGCCGTTCAGAAGTCCCAGAAGTCTCAGAAGTCTCGCAATCTCAAGTGTGCAGCCCACACCCCAGGAAGCCTACCTGTCCTACACAGGAGTCGGCTCTCTGTGACGTCTTTCTGGGCTTTCCGGTTGGGGAGAGCGCTGTAGCCACGGCTTTCGTGCCTCGAGTTTATGAGCCCTGCGTAACCGTATAAGCGCTGAACTGGGTCGGTGGCGCTGCAGACCTACGGACCTCGGCTCTGTACCTTGCTGGTCTTTGGGACCGTGAAGTTGCTATCACTGCTTGTTCAGTCGCACAAGATTTGACGGCTGGCGCGCTGCTCGCTGCGCTTGTGGCGCTGCACCGCCATTGCTGCTGGCAACGGCGCTGCCGCTCTGACTGATCTCCCCGGGCTGCCACCCACCCACCCACCCACCTGCCACTTCACTCTCGCCGCAGCATGGGGGCAAACAAGGCACAATATGTCGTGAGCAAGGTGGACCAGCTGGTGAATTGGGCTCGCAAAGGGTCAATTTGGCCTATGGTAAGGCGGCGGGGGACTGCCAGTGGTCAGGCGCACAAGCAGCTTTTAGCATGCACATTTCCCAGCCCTGACACCGCACTTTCGTTTGCTGTTACAGACCTTTGGGTTGGCGTGCTGCGCAGTGGAGATGATGCACACAGGTGAATAAGACACGGCTTCTGGCTTGCACGTTCCCGGCACTGCCGAATGCAGCAATTGCACAGGGCAGCATCTCCATCGCTCCATTCCAGGCTGCAAATGGTTGTTGCCACTGAATCACATGCCAGCAAATATCCCTGCTCGCCATGATGCCAATGCCTTCAGGCGCGGCGCGCTATGATTTTGACCGCTTTGGCATCATCTTCCGGCCTAGCCCCCGCCAGTCAGATTGCATGATTGTGGCGGGCACGCTGACCAATAAAATGGCGCCTGCGCTGCGCAAGGTTTATGACCAGATGCCCGAGCCGCGCTGGGTGGTGTCCATGGGCAGCTGCGCCAACGGCGGTGGCTATTACCACTGTGAGTCCCTCTTATTGCTGCCTGATGATTACCCAATCCTCATGTCGCCAGAGCATACCCCTGACTTTTTGCACTCCTTATGTTGGACTGCCGCAGACTCCTATTCTGTGGTGCGCGGCTGCGACCGGATTGTGCCGGTGGACATCTACGTGCCTGGCTGCCCGCCCACAGCTGAGGCGCTGCTGTACGGCATGCTGCAGCTACAGAAGAAGATAGGACGCACCAAGAAGACGCAGGTCTGGTTCAACAAGTAGAGGGCAGCACGGGGCTGTGCTGCCAGCCAGGCAGCTGAGCAGGCGCTGGCCATCCAGGACGCTGCTTGGTGCTGTAGGGCACTCTCCGCCACTTGTGCGCTTGCCTTGGTCCTTTCAAATGCACACTTGCCAGCTGGCTGTTTCCCGTTGTTTTTGTTTTAGCTTTGGTTTGTGCTTTTGGGGCCGACACCCCCCTTTGCGTTTTTGCAACTGCAGCCATAGGCCTGCACTTCCTCTCACCCCCATGTATCCCTCCGATCTCCAGCTGTGCGCTGCTGAGCAGCTCTGAGCAGCAGAGCATTAGCTATCTGCATTTTTACCACTCTCAACTCTTGCGTCCTTCAGTAAAAGTGTGCAATATCTATCACTGAATCAGCGCGACAGTATGCACGCGGTCGTTGCGATTAGTTATGGCTGCATGAAAGAGGGGACAACACTTTGCAGCAACTGGCAAGCACACCGGCAAGCATACAAAGCAGGCAAAAGCACGCAGCAAAAGAGAACAAACAGATAAATCACAAGTGCCCATGCTGCACATCTGGCGGCAGTTGTGGAGAATGCCATCAGGCAGGGCGCCAAACACCATCTTAAAAGTGCCCTCACACAGCGAAGCGCTTGCCCCTCACACAGCCTGTTCCAGTGCCTTAGATACCGCAATCTCCATGTCCTGCGCGCTAAGCTGGTTGTCGGGGTGAGCCTCAATGCGCGCCAGCAGCTCTGCACCCAGGCATTTGGAGCTGCATGAGGGTTGACACACAGTGTGTCGAGCAGGCACAAGGGACACCCATAAGGCCCTCATCTTGGCTGATACTTGAGTAATGCTTAGAGAGAATGACAGCGGTTAAGGCGAGTGCCGCTTGCGTACCCGTCATGAACAGCATCAGCTCACGCGGCGTCGTCAGCTGCACTCATGTAGTAAAAAGGTGGCGATAGAGGTGGTGTGAGCAGAAGACGACACGCATGAATGCCAGGACACTGAGCCCATGGGTCCTCATCAGGCATGTCATGGCTGCATGCCATGCTCTTCTTGAGTGAATGGACACCTCTTGTGCTTGGCCTTGCCGTGGGGAGAGAGACACATACCACAACTTGTTCCTGTCTGCTGAAAATGTAGCTTTGCAAGACGGTGCTACCTCCAACTCCAGAGAACCATGGTGCAATGGCACCCACCTTTGAGATGTAGGATGAGAAGTCCTCAACCTTGATGGCGTTAAATAGGTCGGCAAAGCTGTACAGCTGCCGCCCCTCGGCGCCGCCCTCCCCTGTGCCCTGTCCGGCACCGCCGCTATTGCGGCGCAGCTGCTCCATCTGCAGCCATGTGACTTGGCGGGCAGTTGAATTGCGCAGCAACAAGCAGTGAACAGTGCATGGGCAGCAAACTTGCAGCTACTGCTGGCAACGACAGCGACTGGTTTTCACAATCCCTTGCAGGAGAAGCATGCGTTTGCAGCCAGCATCAGCTGTCAGAATGCAGCCAAGTTGTGCGCCACACCCGCCACACCGCTGTCACCTGTGCCGCCATGAAGCGCCGCTCTGCCAGCTCCTCAAGCTGGTGCCGGCTCCACTGCAGGTCCCGCACAAAGTGGCGGTCAAACCGTGCCTCCTGCACACACATGGAGGGCAAGTGGCAGGTTGCCAATCAGGCACCCAGCAAGTGACACTGTGCACGCCGGCTAAACTTAACATGCATGCTGCAATGCACCGCACTCCCCAACCTGCCAAGGAAAGGCAACAAAAGCCTAGAGTTCAATAGGCAGCGCCAGCCTGTGTCCTCTAGGCATGCGTGCATCATGCATGCAGCAATCCTGGTAAAATGCAGGCATGGATCTTCAAACACTCGCAACACGCAGAGCGATAAAGAGTCGTGTCGTGCCTTGAGCGTTTTGTCGGTGTTGAGATCCAAGGAGAGGCGGGAGTCTGGGAAGAACCAGTGCATACGTCCAAAGTTGAGCATGTCGTTCTTGCATATCTCTCGTGCAAACACCTTGAGCGCCGCAGGGTAAAGCACAGGGTCAAGCAGCACCACCTGCAAAGGGTAAGCCAGGAGGTCGAGAGGGTTGGGCTGGGACGGAGGAATGGAGGCAAAGCATTATTGAGCATGTCTGGCTGCATCTGGCAGCCAGCCTAAACTGCCTTAAGTTTACAAGCAGCCGCGCTGGCCGTGGACTGCTACCTGCCGCTACTCCAATGTTAACTTTGGGCGACCTTGTTGCACATTCACCCCATGCGACATGCCACGCTGCTAGCGCACCAACCTCATCGAAGCAGTCCCCGAACACCGCCAGCGACTCAAAGCCCAGAAGCCGCACCAGGCTAGCCAGCAGGTCAAGCTTCTGATGAGCCGATACGCCGATGCACAGCTGGCGGATGGTGTCTGCTGAGTCAGCAGAGCTGAACAGTGCGCCCAGCATGGCGGCTATCGTCTCCGCGGGCTGCTGCTTCACCACACGCACCTGCAAAAATGGTTGAGTGCATAGGTGAGTGACGAGAGTGGTTGGGCAGGCAGGCAGGCAGGCAGGCAGGTGGGATCACGCAGGCAAAGCGCCACAGCTGGGCACGGAAGGATTTCTAGTGATGCAAGGAAAGCATTCAGCATACCACACCGTAGCTGCGCCGTCAACTGACTTCCTGTCCAGCGACTAGCAGCAGCCCGTCAATTCCCCAGTTGCTCACCCACAGTGTCCAGCTCAGCAACCCCCCCACCTGGTTGGCCAGAGCAGTTGCGCGCTCCAGCCCCCGCGTGCGCGCTTGACGGCGGTAGAGGTAGGCGCCGCCTAAAGCCGCCGTCCCTGCCAGCGCCAGGCTCAGCCGCGGGTGTTCTGTGAGAAACGGTGCGTTTGCCTCCACCTCGCTGCATACTGCCACCAGCGGCCCTGACAACACACCTGCCACCTCTGGGTTGTGGGAGGCCACAAATGCGCCTGGCAGGGTGGGTATGAGGCAGGGCAGGCGAGGGAATAAGTAATGTGCCGTGCGGCATGTGGCAGAAAGCTACGGTGCCACCGCTCTGTCAGCACCATTTCTGCAGTTCATGACCTTGCACACACACATGAACCCACACAAAGCACAGCAACAAAAGCCATGCAGGCTAGGCGCAGTTCAGCCTGCAGAGCTTTATCTCACCTCCAGCCAGCACGGTGCCGACCCCGGCTGCCACGCCCAGCTGCAGTGACGAGTAGCGAGGTGGCAGCAGCTTGGCGCGCAGGAAGTCAAGTGACTTGGCATCAGTCTTGGCATAGAGGTGGGCTAGAAGCAGAAACTGCTTGGAGGCACGAGGATCTGAAGTGCATGCCAAATGAGGAATGCAAGCAGATTGGGATCACTTGCAATGCGCGGCAGTGTGGTGACACTGCATTTCCGCGTATAATAACGTACAGCAGCAGAGGTGCAGCCCCCTGTTGCTTGCATCACCAAAAATTGTGTGCTCCCAGACAAGCTCTTGCTGGCAAGCGACTGAACCATCCCGCAACCACCAACCTGCACCACCCTGCATCATGCATTTCGCCAAAGCTAGATAGGCAGCTGAACAGCCAAAAGCCAGCCTTCTCCTATAACCTTGCGAACAAGCCGACAACTTCGTCCTCGCCCAACCAACCAGCCCACCACCCACACACGTCATAAGACCCATTCATTCCAACCACCCACCTGCTCGAATGCGCTCCAGCATGTCTGCCCCCTCCACGCTCTGCGCATCCGTCACCTCGTCCACCAGATGGCTGGCAGCGTAGCTCAGCATGCAGTCCACCATGTCGGCGCTGGTCCATGCCTCACCAAAGGCGGCATCCCAGTTGTCGTCCGTGGCACCCACACGCTCCTGGAACTGGCGCAGGCAGCTGGTGAGGTGGCCGGGGCGCGAGAGATCTATGATGAAGTGGCCCCGCGTACGCCCAGAGGCACGGGCAGCCTCATTGTAGGCCTGGTACGCGCGCTGCATCTGCAGCAGGCCAAAACGGGCGAGGTTGTTTAAGGGAAGGGCGGCAGGAAGTCAGAGAGTGTGAAACCACTGGTGATGTGGGTGGATAAACTTTGCTGCCACATTTGCAAAGACACGTTGGCAAGAGTTCAAACAACAACAAATGCAAAGCTGCTGCAGAGCACAGCAAATGCATTTGTAGGGCCTGAGCGCACCTGCATGCGGATGGTTGTCTTGCCGCTGCCCCTGCGGCCGAAGAAGATGTAGGTGGTCTCTGCGGGGAGGGGTGGAAGCATGCATGTTAAGTAAGAGAGGAAATGGCCAAGTCCAGAGACAGCAGACTGGAGGGGAAAAACCATGGCAGCCCAGGTATGCAGCACAGCCAAGCGGGCCAGCGCCATGCTGTATAGCACCCACCCGAGGGCTTGAAGCCCTGCAGGTCACTGTGCATGTATAGGCTGACGTCATCTAGCTCCGTCTTCTCCGCAGTGCGGTCGACAAAAGGGTTGCGTGAGAGGTGGAACTGTTTCAGCAGGTCAGTCTGCCGCCCGTTGCCTGGGCGGGGGCCCTTGGTGCCGGACATTGGCGGCACACAGTAGCGGCGACTGCTGCCGTAGTGTCCAAGGGCGCTCGCTTGAAAAGGCCTCCAAGGGCCTTGATAGACTCGGGCACAATTGCAGAGAAGGGCCGCCGGTGTTCGTATGGGCAGGAAGCACTCCTAATGAAGCTCAAGGAGCGCCTTAGCAGCTGAGCCTTGACCTTCGATCGTGTGTCTTCCAACGCAAAGTTGTTGAATTGCCTTTGGCAAGGGTTGGCCGAGAGAGAAGGCCGTGCTGGCCCATGTGGCCAGCACAGCACGCTCGGCAAGCTTTCGATAATATCGTCACGCTGGCTGTCCTCGGTCCGCAGGAACACCTGTGTCTCGCAGCCCCAGCCCCCTCGCCTTCGGCCCCAGCCACCAACCGAACCCTCTGCCTGTCTCCGTAGGCGCTATCGAGCAGCAATCCCGCGCGCCAGGCACTGCACAGGCAGCCGCCCAGGACTGCGCAGCATCAGCGGTGTGGTTGCACACGAGCATGAGTGTGCAACGCGGAGCGGCCACGGCGCAGCCAGCATCAGCGGCAGCGGCGGGAGCGGCACATGATGTAATAGACCTCTTAGACAGCGATGAGGACTCGCCTGTGGTGAGCACGAGTGTATTGACCTTGCGTTGTCGTGAGCAGCTGCTTACAATTTATGGCACAGCACATAAACCTTGTGGCGCGTTGCAAACATAGTGGCCCTGAAACAGCCGCTCATTTCCTCTCCTGCCGCCGCCCCATACCACTCGCTCAGCAGCGTGCCAGAAGCGGGCAAGCTGCAGGGCCCTCACGGCGCCATGCCACAGCAAGCCGTCCTGGGCAGCAGCAGCAGCAGCAGTGCCAGCGAAGCCGGGCCAATTCAGGGGCGGCAGGTGCTGAAATGATCGACTTGACGGGTCCAATGACGGGCCCAGCAGCAGACGCTGACTTGCAGATAGTGCGCAGCACGGTACAACGAGTGCCCTCACGCGGTGTCAAGCGCCCACGTCCCTCCCCAGCGCAGCAGCTGTCCCCCATCAAGCAGCGCTTACTGCAGCAACTGCGCAACCAGCAGCCGCCGCCACCTGAGCCTGAACCCGAGGGCCCCAAGTGCGGCATCTGTATGGAGGTGGGTGGCAGCAGGGGAGTAAGTGTTTGATGGAGGGGTACATCGTTAGGCAGGGTGTTTGCGCTGCCCAAGCATCCATTGTTGCATTCACACTCTTGCCTCTGGCCTTGATTAAAGACGCTTCCCTGGCACCTTGTCTACTTGCCCTGCAGCCCATGGGCGGCAATCATGCTCGGCAGATGGCCAGCGGCAACTGCGGACACGTGTACTGTTATGATTGTTTAGTTGCGGCTGTTCGCACGCAGGTAGGTGGGATGCTGCATCCAGTGTTGTGGGCTGTGGCAAGAACTATGCGGTTTGTCAGACGCGCTGCTGCCGCTGCTGTGTTGCGCCCCTGCTGAACATCGAAATTCGCATTGCTGACAGCGCCTGCTGACAGCGCCACCCGACTGAGCTGTTTTGCTGTGCTTGCCTGCTGCAGAAGAAGTGCCCTACCTGCCGCAAGAACATGCAGCAGCGCCAGATACACAAGGTTTTCCTCAACATGAACTGATGAACCCTTGGGGGTTAACCGCAACTCACTGTACCACACCCATGATAAGATGCCTTCATTACCTCCCTTGTATAACCCTTTGTGGGGTACCTTCCTGCACTCCTCTGCTGCTCAACACAGCTTGTAACTGCTCGCATGCTCCTTCACCGAGCGCATTGTGGCCGTGCACTGCCGCCTGCCACATGTTGGACATCAGGAAGCCAGACAACGCTAGACGAGTGTGTTACACGGTGCTGGCACCAACATCACCAGTAGAGTGCTGCATGCAGATGCGCAGTGCACGACCGCCGCAAGGTCGTCAGCAGTTCAAATGCCCAGCTTGGTGCGGCGCCAGTGCCGCCGCTTGGCATTGTACCTGCACAATTTGGGCGAGCAGAGGCAACATGGAGCATGGCCAAAACACGGGAGGCCAGCGCAAAATGCTGAGCAGGGTACCTAGGATTGGTTCAAGCATTCAACACCGAACAACACTAGCTTTCAACGGTTGTAATCAACACCCAAAGCTCTGTAGCCGCATACTGCTTTCTGATCCTTCCACTTTCCACTCCACATCGGCCCTATGTTGTGGTTTACTTGACAGGCGGCGGATCCGCCATGGCGCCGCTGTCAGCCACACTGGCACGCACCGGATTGTGTTGCCGGTCCTAAAGCGGATCCACGGGGGGATGGGGCGGTTCTGCCGGGCCTTCTTGGCCAGCTTCTTCTTGATGGCAAAGCGCTTCTGGGACGGCTGCAATAAAGGAGGGTGGCGCCGCAGCGGCACAACAGATGTTAGGTCGCGACACTAGGCGGTTTACTGCTGCCATCTTCAATGCTATCCCTGTCCGTGCGCATTACTGCCAACCAGCCCTCGCCGCTGACTGGCTGAAGGGCCGGGCATGGGGGCACTGTTTGAGGCGACTGGTAGCTGGTGCCCCAGCGGCCGCGACTGCTCCTACTAATATCAGTCCCAGCAGCTGTACTCTGGCACCAGCCAGCTAGCAAGACTCTCAAGAGCCGGCGCCATGCGGCGCAACGCCCGCTGCAAGCTGTCCCTCGCTCACCATCTTTCTCCCCGCTCCACAACACCGCCAGAGAGACCGCAGATGTCGCGCAGTGCCCCTACATGCTCTCCTGACCCGGGTGCCAGCGGTGCACGCGCCAAACCTTTTGACACAGACCCAGGTGATGACCAGAAACCTTGGCTCTTGCGGCCAACCGATCAAGCAGTCGAAACATTCTGCGCCGCAGATGGCTCTGTCCAGCGCTACAAGCCTTAAAGCAGGTAGGCGCTGACAGTAAACTGCTCTGCGGACCCAGTGTGTCCCCGTTGAAATACTGACGAAGCTACTTTTATCGCCGGGGGGTCAACAGCCCTTGCAACCCTGCTCTCACACCGCCACGGCTCTACTGCCTGCAGGACAGCAGCAGCTGCTGACCCGTGTGTCGCAGTGCTCTGTCAGACGAAGGGGATCCTTCAGGCGGCACTTGGTCGTCAAAGCATCAGGTTACCCATGGCCTTCACTCGCCTGGGCTGGTCTGGCACGTCGGCGACGAGCGCCAGTGCCTCGCCACCTCCCTTGCTGGTCATCGCATTTGTCCAATGCGCACTCCATTTCTGCTTGCATATGCAGGAAGTGGAGAGCGGAAGGCGTGGGACCTCGGGCGTTTTCTGAAGACGCTGGCCTTCTTCAACCCACCTCAAGCAATTTTGCGGTCGCTGTTCAAGGGGCAGCAAAGCACAAAAGCAGATCAAGCATCAATGCTGACACTTATTGCCCCTCCCGCCGGGCCTGACGCTGCCAGCCAGCCAGTTGTGATGGTCACCGGCGCCACAGGGGGCGTGGGACGCCGTGTGGTGGCGCGGTTGCTGGCGAAGGGGGCACGGGTGCGGGCGCTGGTGCGGGATGTTGAGAAAGCCCAGGCAATGCTGGCGGGCCTCAGCACTGCTGCCGGCGGCTCACTGGAGCTTGCGGCAGCAGACATCACGCAGCGCGCCACGCTACTTCCTGAGTTTTTCCAGGGCGTGCGCTCGCTTGTATGGTGCTCCGCTGTCAAGGTGCGTGAGTCAGTTGCAAGGCGAGGCATTGCACCGACGGCACGGAATTGGCCCATCGTCTTTGCTGCTCTCACCCAAGCACTCGCTTGCAAGCCTGCAGGTCCAGCCCAAGGAAGGCGACACCGTTGATAGAGAGAAGTATTACCAAGGAATCAAGTTTTATGATCCAGAGGTGGTTGGCGACACTCCAAAGTCGGTTGAGTGGCGAGGCATGCAGAACCTGCTCGATGCGGCAAAGGAGCAACTGGGCAACGCGAACGGCAAGGTGCTGTGGGCGCCAGACGGTAGCGGCACGGTGCCAAGCTGGGGCAGGTGCGCAGAATGGGAGTGGATGGGTTGCATTGGGGAAGGTGCAGACCTGTCCCCTGAACGCTGGCAGCATCTGCCGGCTGGCGGCGTATCAAGTGTTTTCTGGGCTTATCAACTGGTGTTCTGTAATTCCACGCTTCCTGCTGCCTGTTGCAGCCTGGATGATGTTGTGATGGGCGGCGTGAGCTCATCGGCATTCACCATCAACCAGAGTGAGAGAAGGAGACATGCTCCATGCCTGGCTGCACATGTCAGCACTGGGGATGGTTTCCACTCCGGCTGACAGCAGCGCTATCATTATGGTTTGCACAGGTGCTGGAGAGGATGGCAGCCCTGCTGGCGTGTTTGCGGGCGAAGTCACTACTGCCAATAACGGTGGCTTTGCTTCGGTCAGGACTCGCAATATGGAGCCGCCACTGGACTTGGGAGGTGAGGGAGCACACCAGAACCCCCTTGCCACGCTTGTTGGACAACAGTTGCACCACCACTTTTGTATTTTATTGAACGATGCTCTCAGAGGATAGGCAGAGCCCAAAACCACCGTCAAGTTGCAAACATCTGCCCTATTACTTTTTGCCCTGTTGCCTGCTTTTGCTCCGTGAATGTGTGCCCTTCCTCCAGCTTACGAGGGCCTTGAGCTGCGGGTGAGAGGTGATGGCCAGCGGTACAAGCTGATCATTAGGTGTAGCCCAGACTGGGACTCAGTGGGATATACTACCAGTTTCCCCACGCAGCCAGGTAGGGGCAGCTAAGGGGCTGCTGTGCAACACTTTGCAAGCTCCTCCAATGTGCATGCTTGTTGCCGGCTTCCGTGGCGCACTCTCAGCAACAGAGTGAGCAGCACCGTCACTTTGCTATAGGTACCTGCCTAATCTGTGCTGCACTGTTTTGCAGGGTGGCAGACCGTCAGGTTGAAGTTCTCCGACTTTGCTCCCGTCTTCCGTGCTCGGACGATGCGGAACATGGACCCCATCAACCCCTCGTGCATCTACTCCATCCAGCTCATGCTCAGGTCAGGTTATGCCCTGATTCCAGCCACAGCTTATCTTCGTTGGTGCGAATGCCGCACTTTTCGTTATGCTGCAGAGATAACACTTTAAACAGTGGCACAACCCCAGTGGACTGCTATTCCTGGCTCTTCTACTCCATGCTGTCTCATGCAGCAAGTTTGAGACTGATGGAGCGTTGAACCCCTCCTTCCGTGTTGGCCGCTTTGAGCTGCCTGTGCAGCGTGTCTCTGGTGAGCCCCTGGCTGTCTGCTGCGCTGCATGTCGTAAATTCCTGTCAGGGTGTTGCCATCTGGCTGATCATGTGCCTCGGGGTAGTGTTGTTACTTAGCCAAACTGATCACCCTGCTCTCTGCTCACTTCCCTAACAACCTCCCATGCATGCCTATTCACCCCCCAATGCGCAGCGTACATGGCTGAACCGCTGGTCCCACGCTTTGTGCTCGTGAGCAGCGCGGGCGTGACGCGACCTGACCGTCCAGGCATTGATGTAGACAAGGAGCCCCCGGCAGTGAAGATGAACGACATGTTGGGAGGGTTGTTGACGTACAAGTTGAAAGGTGCGGCTTAAAGAGCGGTGCTGGTGGTGGACGTGTGGAAAGCTCGTGCTGGCTCCCCCAGATAGCTTGTTGCCCTACGCAGCCAGCACTCTACCCCACCCCTCTGTCTTGCCCCTCGTCACCCGCCTTGCACCAGGCTGCCCCATGCCTGCAGGCGAGGACGAGCTGCGGGCTAGTGGCGTGCCATTTGCAGTGGTGCGCCCTGTGGCGCTCACAGAGGAACCTGATGGAATGCCGCTGGTCATTGATCAGGGAGATGTGATCAAGGGCAAGGTCTCCCGAGAGGTATGGTGTTGGTACTGCCGGCGAACTAAGGGGCCACTACCTCTGCGTGCCATCAGCCATGCATATAAATCGCTAGTTGATGCCACTGTAGCTGGCGGGCAACCGCCCACCGCCACTGTGTGCTGCATTCATTCCGGTGTGCAGGACATTGCTGAACTCTGCATACAGTTGCTCAGCCAGCCTTCAGCAGCCAACACCACCTTTGAAGTGGGCTCCTCTGTGCCCTTCTCGCAGCCCTGGCAGGGTGAGTGGCCCCTTTTACACATGCTACCTTTACTGTACCCGCCTATCTGGGCCCGCTGTCTTCAACGGACTGCCGTGTTGGAAAAAGCCTTCTTCGGTTGTGTTGTTGCCAAACAAAGGTGGGTTTGCCATTTTGTTCCCTGCAGTTGACCCCGCCAATCCGCCGCCAGCTCGCGACTGGAAGGCCCTGCTAGAGGGCGCCAACCTGAAGCAGCGCGTCACCGGCAAGACAGTCAATGGCCAGTACACCGGCCGCCAGCCTGAGCCTGAGACCAGCAGCAGCAGCCAGCTTGAAATGGCCAAGACGCAATCTTAGTGTTCTAACAGAAGCCGATGCCTCGATTGACAGGAAAGGCACATGTAGATAAACTATTTCACACCAACCTAGCAACTGGGTTGTATCACTATCAAGCGGTACGCTACTGATGGTGTGTACATTACATAATGTATCTTCTTTAGCAACTGGTTGTTGAGGCAAATTTATGTCGTGTTATGTTGTCAGTGCAACAAAGTCAAAGCAGTGTTGGTCTGGGTGCAAATGGATGCGACAAGGCTCCATTACGTACGTAAAAAACTGTGCCACCAAGCCAGGGGGTGATGCATATGAGTGAGGTCCGCAGTTGCAGGACATCCCTTGCTAACTTGGTTGTTTGGTACATAAGCCTGCTTGATATCGGTTGTTGCATGAACAGTCGCAGAGGGCCAGCAATGCTGGGGCAACTTTGTTGTCTGTGCTCAGTATGAGCAGACACCATTGATTGGGCCGCGGATGCGGCGGGCTAGCTGCATATCCTTGGGCACTGCAAGCAGGGGTTTCAACAAAGCTGAAATGACACGCTGCCCGCACTCATATGCCCACAATTATAGCGCCACGGTGTCCTTGGGACATTACAACCCCAACCCATGCTGACAGCAACATGGTAGTCATAGCCCTGGCCTGTGCGCGAGCCGCCGCAGTGTGCTCACTGATTGTGATGCGCTTTGCGTGGATGGCGCAGAGGTTGCAATCTTCCAGCAGGTGCACAATGAAGTCCTCCGTCGCTTCCTGCAGCGCACACAGCCCCTCTGCTGTCCACCGGAAGGGCTCCGGGGCCACGTTGTTGGTGATTTCTCGTGCCTGCATTAGTGGCATAGGGGGAATAAGCAGACAGATGGCAGATGAACATGAGGGTATCCAAATCTTCAGGTTCTTCTTGCCACAGCCACACCAAGGTGCAGCATTTCGTGGCAGTTCCTGACGGTTGTGAGAGCATAAAACCCAGGTAGCAAGCAAGCAGAGGCTGGCAACCCACTCACCAGGCGTGCAAATGGCATCTTTCGGATAAGCAGGCTGGTGCTGCGTTGATACTTCCGAATCTCACGTAACGCAACTGTGCCTGGCCGGAAGCGATGCGGCTTCTCTGCACAGCGGCAGAGCGTAGAAGCGGAAAACGGGGTGAGCACTTTTAATAACTGCCCAGACATGCATAATAGTGGCCTTTCCCCGCGACATCTGCATATTCTGGTACTTCACATGGGCCGGGCTGCTGTGGGTCAAGGGTAAAACAAGTAGGGCAACATAGCGAGTGAGCGGGGCGGGGGCCGCATTCGGCGGCAGCTTACTTGCTGCTGCAGCGGCCTTGGACTTCAGTGGCGACTTGCCCTTCTTGCCGGGAGTCTTGCCGGCTGTCCGCTGGCCCGGGCTCTGCAGCAGCGCTCATTGCGACGTTGCTTTAAAGGCAGGCAGTTTGCCGGGGATATGGCACCGACACCAACCCAAACAGCTGCATGCGACATGTTCAAGTGGGAATGCGCGCCAACCGCACCGGCCGGGCCTGCTTGGTTCTGGCCATCTGAAGCAGCTGTCACTGGGGCAACCTGTCGTCACCACTGCACCAGGCACCCAACTGCATGTTTTCGGCGACAGATCATGGCCTTCTGCGCGGCAGGCAGCCGGGTGCTGAGCTGTCCCGCCGCCATGGAGCGCCAGCGATGCCCAGCTGGGTGACAGCGGTGTGTGTGTATCCAGCTTGAGAGAGTTTGCAAGGTAAGAACTATAGATATCATGATATTGACCCTAGTTTAACGTTAACACGTTTCGTATGCGCCTGTCTGCAGCTGCGCTGCTATGGCTGTCAGCCGCTGACGCGTATCCCCCTCCACCAGCAGCTCCATCGTGACCTCCTGAAGGCACGCGCAAGCAAAGCAGACAAACGATACTGAATATAAGTTCGCGCGCCAAACAGTGGAACTCCTCTGCATAAGTTGCTTGATGGGAGCGTAGGGAACTGCAAGGCTACGCTTGCAGCACGTGAGCACGCCGCATGGAAGCAATGCCTCTATTGCTGCTACCGCCAGCAGCAATGCAGCCAACAGCAAGCAGCTTGAAAAGAAGGCACCTTGAATATGCTACATCGCGACACCTCTTGATATCCAAGCTTCTTCATAAGCTGTATCGAGGGAGAGTTGGCCTCCCCTATCTTGGCCCTAAACTTGGTAATTCCCTGCAGCGGGGCAGATCAACCGCTCACGATAAGTTACACGAGGCTGTACTCCGCTGTGCAGGTGCAGGCAACCATCAACCAAGCCAATAGTAATTAGCACCGCGTAAGCTCACCAGGTGCGTGGCTGCATACGCCATGAAGAGCGTGAGCGCCTCAGCCGCAATCCCCTTCCGCCGGCTGCCTTGATGACAAGGGTGGGGTTTGGCGGGAAGATGAGATGCAAAGATCAAGCTTCAAGTAGCATAACGAAGGAGTGCAACCTCCGTCCCATGTGCATTGGCAACAGCCACTGAATGACAGACTTGACCTGCGGGGCTCGGCGACCATGACTTCTATCTCCGCCGTGGACGGCTCGTCGTGGTCATTCAAGAATATGTTGACGTCGCCTTTGTGCATCAAAGAAGTGGGATGATCTATTGGCAAGCAAGTATGCCAGCATCTAGGCGTAATGCAGTACACATGGCTTGCCGTGCGCAGTTCTCTGGCACAAATGTGCAAGTGGCTTGGGCTGCTAACCGTCACCATCCTAACTCTCCTCACCTGCCATTGCACCACCGTGGCTGCCTGTGCCGGGTGTATCTGGGAAGTCAGGGTCAAGTAAGATGAACGTGCATTCTGTGCAGGGAAAGATGGGCATGTTTAACATGATTGAGCATCTGTATGTGTGTGGCTAATGGCAGTGGTTTGTGCCACCGCTATCACACGGCCCAGCTGTCGCTCACTTTGGGGGTCCTCCGCCCAGCTGCTGCACATTTCATGCTCCTCCTCCAGGGTCAACAACTCGCTGGCTGTCAGCTGTTGCAGCGTGGGGTCCTGCATCCAGCTGTGATACAGCTCCACATGCTCCCGCCGATATGGCACCAGCAACACGCGTGTCCCACGAATCACTAGGTTGGCATTATCCCTCATCCTTTGCTGCCTTCGACTGGTGCCCCTGATTCTAAGCTGATTGTGGCACGCTTGAATTTACCAGGCACCTGTCAGGCAGGAAGGCCCAGCTGGTGCAGAGGAAAATTCAGCACAGCAGTGAAGCTGCCGCGATGGCGGCACTGCCCCCAGCCCGCTAATCAGAATGTCTTGCTGCTTTTCAACGCCAGTGCAGGCAATCCTCTAATGTTGGCTTGATGTATTTCCTGTTCTACGGATCTATCAAGAAACGCTCTGGCCGCAGTCGCGCAGGACTGAGTTGTGGCGTGATGCAGAATCTGAAAGACGACTTCTAGCAGATAAACATACAAACCAGAGCCGGATGGCGACCCTGCACGATATGCCATTCAGCAAGGCATGGCTGAGGTGGCAATGGCGTGCGTGCTGGCGTGCGGCAGCAGTGCCAAACCTAAGGATGCTGTGCCAGTAGCCAGGCGCTCTGTTGACACGAGAAGACAAGCCACTGACCGGCAGTAGCTCTGAACGGGTACAACAGGCTGGCTGGCTGCAGACTGGCCATACATCTCCTGGTGGAATGATGAGCCTTGGTCACGTGGGTTTCAGGGACTCAGTTGCAAAGCAATAGCGAGCGGTGCTTACAACAATTCTCGCTTGAGAAAAGTCCACACCAGCATCGACAGCTAGGAATCCTCGTCTGCCCGGAGCTCCTGCCCTTCCAGCTGCCCCGCCAACAGCGCCTGCAACATTGCCGCATCCACCACCGTGCCATACCGCACAGACAGGAAGTACTGGCGGTCGCCCTCCACATCCAGCGGCAGCAGGGGCTCATGCAGCACGGCCCTCCGTGTAGGCTCTGGCAGGTGCTGTAGTGGGGGCACCACAGCTTGCAGCGCCAAGTCCTTGTCCTGAGAGGGCTCAGCGGGACAGCAGCAACGCTTGCTCACACAAGGGAGGCAATGTGCACAAAAGGGAGAGCGAGGTTGCTGTCGCTGCTATTGTTTGATGCACCCAGTGGTTGAGCCAAGCAGTAACGTTGAAGTTCTGCCCGCTGTGGCGCCAGAGCTGGATCAATCAGCAGACCTTGCAGTCGAGACGGTCCACCCCTGCCACCCACCTCGCGGTTGCCCCAGAAGTCAAGGGTGGAGAGCCGCAGTCGTGGTGGCTTGCCCGGCTCCCCTGGCAGCAGCGCCAGCTCGCCCACGTATCGCCTTGAATAGTACCACAACGTTGTGGAGGCCACCCCAGCACCCACAACCAGCGCAGAGGCCATCACAGCTTGAGTGCTGGACGCGCTACCAGTGGCCAGGAACGTATTGATGGGAACCGCCAGTGCGGCAATGCCGGCAAGCTGGAACACCTTCATCCTGCAGCCGCCAACAAATATGGTACGCACAGGCAGGGGAGGGCGTCTGTGCGCAGTGTAATGTCAACGACGGTGGGTGGCGACTGCCCCTGAGAGAGCGCAGCAGCCAGTATGCAGTCCAGGGCAGAACGGTGAGGCCATTTCAATCTCGTACCTCACGAGAAGGCGGAACATCTGCATGCCTCTGCCCCGGTACAGCACTTGTTTGGTAGGGGCCGCACTGCTTGGCGATGTGGCGGCGTGCCTTGCCGTGGCAGCGTCGGCGGCAGCAGCAGATGTCTGAACGCCGTGCCGGTATGGTGGTGGAGGTTGCTGGTGTTGTTTTGGCCATGGCGACGAGGGAGAAGGGGGCAACCAGCTCGAAACAGCGTCCCAACCAGTTTGCTGCAAGGGTCCCGGCAAGCTGAAGGGCAACATTGACAGTTGTCGCGCGGCCTTCAAGGCCCCAATAAACCCGCGGGCCCGCAGCATAGCCAACGTTCCTCCACGACGCACAAGGTTTGCTCAGTTGCTCTTCTGCTACTGGTCGATCACGAACTTAGCACGGTTTGTAAGTCCTAAGTTACATGTACAGGCCGCCAGCGTGCTGGTAGAAACCAACTAGGGGGCATACATTTGGCGCCAGCGCAGCCTGATGACCGCCCATTCGGCGGCGCCGAAGGACAAGTCGCGTGGTCTTTTAGCAGCTTAGAGCACGTATCTCGAGAGATCCTGTCTCTTGAGCAGGTCACCAATCTTTGCCAGCACGTCCTCTTTGTCGATTACCACGTTGATCTGGCTGCCGCTTTCCTTCGCCTGCGAGGCATGGTCGCAACTTAATTGCCAAGGCAAGTTGTACACAAGGCAGCAAACATGCCTGCAAGTAAGTTTGTATCATGGTCAAGGTGTGCCGGAGCAGCAAACTTGCTGGCAGTTTCTTACCCCCCAGCAACATGGCAGTAATCCAGCACCACCCAAGTTAGTGCCGCACCTTTTCTGGCGAATCAAAGGACACATCCTCCAAAATCCGCTCTAGGATGGTGTGCAGACGCCGTGCGCCAATGTTGTCAACGTTGGTGTTCACCTCCTCCGCCACGCGCGCAATCTCACGTATCGCCGCATCTGCAGCAGTAGCAGCTCAGCACAGAGTGAGGAACAGAGGAGACTTGGGAAGCGTTCCAGCCAGGGGACGCAATCGTGAAAGCAGCTGTACATAATATACACATACTGTATATATAGCAGAACCATGCTCATCATATTACCAAATAGCTAAACTCCACAACATATTTGGATCAGACCCACCCAGTTACGCCCACCCACCAGTGAAGATCAGCTCCACATTCTCGGTGCTCAACAGCGCCTGCTGCTGCTTGATCATGTTGCTCTCCGGCTCCGTCAGAATCTTGTAGAAGTCATCGGCTCTGTGGCGCCCAGCAGCAGGCGGGAACAGAGGGAAGGCGTGAGCTGAGGTGGGGGGCCAGCCAAGGTGCAAAAGGACGCTTTACACTATTAAGCATGGCTGCTGTTAGAAGCGGAGCCCAGGGCGGACAAGAGAGACAGACTCAAGCTGAACCAGCTCCCCTCTTTGACCCAAAGCCGAGCATCCCAAGCAGTGTGCACAACATGCACCACTCTTCAGGCCCTGCCGCTCGGCCCCTGGTCTGGCTCACGTGAGCCCCTTGAGCTCCACTCGAATGGGCAGCCGCCCCTGCAGCTCCGCCAGCATGTCACTGGGCTTGCATGAGTGGAAGGCACCGGAGCAGATGAAGAGGACGTAGTCGGTGTTCACATTGCCATGCTTGGTGGACACGGTGCTGCCTGCACATCGCATGTGCATCAGGAACATGGATGGGTGGGTGGCAAGTTGCGGGTAAGGAGTTAGGACGGATGGGGCTGATTAAAGGTAATTTCTGTCGACCTGAGATATAGAAGGCAAACAACAGTGATGCCAATAGGACAAAGACAATGGTGAAAGGGCAAGGGCTGTCAAGTAAGGGCAGCCAGCAAAAGCCACCGCAACTGCGTGGCACCTGCTACCAACGGGGTGGCAATGCCCCGCTGACCCGCCTCGCACCTTCTATGATGGGTAGCAGGTCCCGCTGCACACCCTCCGCGCTTGCATCGCCGCCGTACCGGTGCTCTGAGCTGGTAACAATTTTGTCGATCTCATCAATAAACACGATTCCTGGGGAAAGGGACACACAAGAAGGGAGGCTGAGACGTACGGCTGGGTTGCAAGGAGGAATTAGGTTGGTACTGAAGTTTGAAGGGGACTGCAAAGTATAGACATAGCAGCAGGGAGGGAGGCTGGCAGCGCTTGTTGCAAGCGAATACCCTCCAACATGGCCGCCTCAAAGCCAGCACTACCCTGCTTGCCCTGCATCAACGAACCCCCACAACTTGAACACACACTCCCACCACCACCACCACCCACTCCCTTCTCACCGTCCTGCTCCACGGCCTGTATTGCCTCCCGCGTAACTGACTCGGCGTTGATGTACCGCTCTGCCTCCTGCTCCTCTATCAACGGCCGTGCCTCGCTCACCTGCACACACAACAACCAGAGCAGGGTGAGACGCAAAACAGGGACGTCTGGGTGAAACAGGGGTAGGGTGGGCAGCACAGCAACATATATGTGCGATGCACGGCCCCCACCC
>JAAMXP010000298.1:29167-57355 GCA_019693395.1 Ettlia oleoabundans
GGCGGCGGTGGTGCTGGCAACCAAGGCTAATGCAACACAACGCCCCAAGCAGGCGGACCAACAGCAGGAATGTGGCAGTGCTCCTTAGCAGTGGGGCACACGGTGGTAACAATCATCGAAGTTTGGACTCCCAAAAACAGCACAAAACGCTACGCATATGCACCAGCACAGCCCTCCGCCCGAAACATAATGACGTAAAACCTAGTCCTCATTGCACTCGCATAGCACCCCCCCCCGCCAATCACCACAACCGGTGCACCTGTAGAGCGTTCTGAACGTGCTGCGCGTGTCTGCCCCCATCTCAGGCCCAACCAGCGCTGCCACTATTCGCTCCTCAACTGCCTCATCTATCTTGGCCTTCATCTCACGACGCAGGCGCTGCACCAGAGCCATTGGTTCAGCCAGGGAAGGAAATGAGTGGTATGCAAGGGAGGGAAGGGCGAGCGCAAGTTTGACTGAGGCTGCATTCTCAGGAGAAGGTCACAGCTGCACAAAGCCCGCACAACCCCGGTTGCGTGTGAAGCCCCCCTCCCCCTTCCTCCACCCCTATGCACGGATGCCTGCATCCCACCTGCCGCATCATGATGATGGCGTTGTCCACCAGATCCCGAATGATCTGATCAACATCCCGGCCGTGGAAGCCTACCTCTGTGAACTTGGTGGCCTCAACCTGGGCGCATGGGCACGCAGGGTATGGCACTCCACGTGAGAGAGCCAGATGGCACGGCCCGGTACCCGCCTCATAAGTAAACGACAGATCAGTCAACTGTGTTGATGCAGTATACATGTATAATGATCACTATCCGTGGGGGAGCAGTGAGGAAAGGTTCCCAGTGGGCGCACACGGACAGCAGTTGCCAGCTTCCACTGATCTGAGAGGAGAAGCTTGCACGCCATACAAACCTTGACAAATGGTGCATTTGCCATCTTTGCTAGGCGGCGTGCAATCTCGGTCTTGCCGCATCCTGTTGGACCAATCATGAGCAGGTTCTTAGGGTGGATCTCCTCCTGCACAGCATCACGGATGCATCAGACACACGAAATACGCTCAAATCGCAGGCTGCTGCAACCAGGGACACGGCGCCTGACACTTTTGTAAGGAAGAGCCAGACATGCAGATCACAGTGGCCTGCCTGCCTGCCTGCCTGCCTGCCTGCCTGCCTGCCAAGCTGCAAGCAGCCACTCACTCGCAGCGGGCTGGGGACTTTGTGCCTCCGCCAGCGGTTGCGCAGTGCGTTTGCTACTGCCTTCTTTGCTGCACCCTGCCCCACGATGTAACGGTCCAACATCTCCACAACCTGCCGTGGCGTCAGCTGTGCGGAAGTCAGCTCAGCCTCCTCCCATGTCGCATGCGGCACGGGCTCTGGCTCCGCGGCGGATGCCGCAGCCGAGGGTTGCAGGCTGCTGGTGTGGAGCTGGCGCAAGCTGGCAAGTGGCGTGACGCACCGCAGCTCCAGCAAATGTGGTGTGGCAGGACCACTGCTCTGCTGCACAGCCGCGGAGGCCTGCAGCAGCAGAGCAAAGGAGGCGGGTGGGCTGCGAGCGCGAACCGCAAGAACTGCCACAGCATTCCCAGCGGCGCACCCTACCCCACCGGCCCCCCCCCCAGATGACAGCATCACTTTCAATATGGCAGGTCTCACCACCAGCCTGCTGAGGGTGCGCAAGTGTCGCGCTGCCATGAGTGCTGGCTGTAAAGGCAACCAAGCGACGCCTTCAGCCCCGCGATTGAAATCTCGATGTCAAATTATCGCCCAAAAGCTATCCGCGACACCAACACAGCTGCAGACCTCCCTCGTGGCCAGTCTGCATTGATGAATCAACGCGCAGAGTAATAAAGGAAGAGATAAGTCAACCAATCTCACATGAAAGCATATAGAGAGCTCCTGTGTAGACAATGCCACGTGGTGTGCGTTGGCCGCACTGCGGGGATGCTGCTGGAGGTGTATTTGAGAACCCACCATCCCAGTGCGCCGCCAACGTTACCTCCAAGATTTATTTTGTCCACTCACGACATTTTGAGTGAGAACCGACACAATGCAGCTCACAGTAAGCAGCCACCTAGTCCCGCAGGCGGCTAGCCAGCGCCGCTGCAAGGCTGCATTTGGCAACATATGCGGTCAGCAGGTGACGTTATGCTGCCGCCGCTAGGCGCGGACGGCTATGCATGTGTTGTGTCCTTCCGCTCCAGCTCCAGCTCTGCTCACGCGAGCCTACGGCCCACTTCCCGCACATTGTGACGATGAACTGTTTCTCTTGCACCAGGCCGGCGGCAACCACTGGCTGCAGCAGTCAAACGGCAGAAGGCAGCAGCAACGTCGTGCCGCCGCACTTGAGGAGGAGTTGAGCAGCAGCTCTGACGCAATGCAGCAGCCGTCTACTTCTTATAGCAGCAAGGAGGACGAAGAAGTCGATGAAAGCCGGGATTTTGCGCTTGCCATGGCCAAGGTGCGCACCGTTGGCGGAGGTGCTGCCGCTGGGGGTTGCACTACTTGTGTGCACATGGCTCCAAAGCTATGCACCATAATAGAATCCCAGTGTTGTGCTGCGCTTTGTAAATAGCCACTAGAATACCAAAGTTGCTGGGATCAGCTCTGTCCACGAATCATGTGATGCGTCGGTGCAGATCGCTTGGGAGACAAAGGGCGAGGACATTTCAGTGCTGCATGTGGCCCCTGTTGTCTACTGGACACGGTACATGATCATTGTCACGGTATTCAGCCGTCCGCAGCTGAATGCCCTGCTTGGAAAGATGGAGAAGGAGGCAGCAGAGGTGTATGGGCGGCGGCTGAGTCAGAGTCCACAAGCGGGGTACGTCGTCGCATTGCAGGGTGTGCCTGCCAGCCAGCCCTGCTGGGCCAAAGCATGCTTGGCTGCTGAGTATTGGTGGGATGCGATTGCATATAGAGTGTGGTCACTGTAAGCTGCATGTTTATGAAGCGCATCATTCCATCACTCAGCGCGCTGGATGGTTGTGTAGTTAGCACCAGTGCTGTGCCCCAGACCAAACCGTCGCTGCTCCATGCCATGCTGTGCGCCCATGCAGCCCTGGCGGCTGGGAGCTGCTAGACTACGGAGACGTGGTGGTGCAGCTAATGACTGCCGAGCAGCGGGATTACTACGATTTGGAAAGCTTCTACGGCGCAGCTGAGGAGGTGGAGCTGCCGTTTGACCCCAATGAGGCGGCCATGAGCGCTGCAGCGAGCTGGAGCAAAAAGATGTGACAGCTGCGTTGTGTTGCGCTTTTTGCAATGGCGTAACCCACTACATGGCGTACAACAAACAGCTTACCCCAGCTTTCATACATGCCTGTCACTCATTTAGTCTTGTACCGAAGATCAAACCTTGCTTACTGGCCGACAAGCTGAACTGAAGTTCTTACAAAAAAGGCCCTCAAGCAACGCAATATCCACAGAGCAGTTGCAATGCAACACACACTGAGCAGTTTGTAAGTCACCCTGAAGAGAAGTGGTGAACCACCGCAGCGGACAGCTTGGCACGGTCGAGGTCCTGCAGCCCGCTAACAAAAAGCAGCCAGGTTGTGTCCAGCCGATGGGCATGAAGATGAGCATCAAGCGTAACCACGCAGGCATCCATAGCTGCACAAAAGGCACTGATACGCTCCGTGACAGCAGCGATGCTCCAGCTGCTCCAGCTGCTGCAGTTGCTGCTGTCGTCTCGGCTGCATTGACCCTGCATGCTGTTGTTCTGGTGCCGCTTGCTTTGGTGGTGACCGCAGGTGAAGCGCAGCGCAAGATGTGGCGACATTTTGTGTGCATGCAACACACCCGCAACTGGCTGCCGCTCCTCCTGCCGCAGTCGCCGCCGCTCCCGCTCCTCTTCCATGGCAGCTAGCGGTTCCAGCCACAGGAACTGGTGCGCCTTGATGCGGCTGCCCGATGGTGGGGCAACAAACTGCTGCAGAGGATCTTTTGAACAGTGCAGCGACGAGTCATCCAAGCTAGCAGCCTTGACTTTGGCCAACTGCACTGCCTCTCCAAGGCTGTCACTGCTGCTGCTGCTGCCGCTGCTGCTGCAACAGGTAAGGTTCCTGGGCGGAACTTGCAGCAGCTGCCTGGCAGCAGCTATAGCTGGTGGTACGTACTGTTGCAGGGGGCTGGCCTCACACCCTGTTGCCCCGGTTCCTGACGGCTCACCGGCTAAGCATGCTGCCGCTTCAGGACTTGGAGCCTGTTGGACGATATTGCATGCTAGCTCGTCGCCGGTGCCTTCAGCCTGGGAGAGCAGCGCTGCTTCCGCCGTAAGCTGCACAAAGATGGCGCCACCGCAGGGCATCAGAGGTGACTGGCTCACATGCAGCTCTGCCTGCAACACCAAGCTGCTGCCACTGCCACTGCCACTGCCACTGGCACTGTCACTGCCAGTGGTCCCAGCAGCAGCAACAGGGCCTGCTGCTGTTGCACAGGACAAGCTCTCAGCACGGAGTAGAGCACGCAGCATGCGTCTGCCACAGCTCCCATGCTCCTGCTGCATACGCTTTGCAGCGTTGACCAAGCCCACAGTGAGGGGCTGATGTCCCTGCTGCAGCTGCCGCATCCAGCTGAGGATGCAGCTGCCGCCCTTAGGCCACGCCAGATTGCAACTTTGCGGAGACAGCAAGCTTGCAGGTTGTGCTGCATCGCCACTTAATGGCCGCTGCACCAAGACGTAATACCTGCAGGTTGCATGCCAGTGGGCGAACTGGTAAATCATTGCCTGGATCGGCACCTTGGCTGTATACTTGTAGGCCAATATGCACTGCTGCCGTGTGCACATGTGCACTTACTTCTTTGCCGCAGTGGAGTGAGGGTAAGACACAAAATAGCCCGCATGCAAGCTGCACAGCCGTGCAGCTGCCAATAGCTGTTGAGCCTGGCTGTCATCTGCAGACAAGCAGCAAAAAACGTATCGCGTCACAATACTTTGCCAAAGTGCAGCTGCTGCTATGGAACATCATGTTGGCAACCCTGATTCTGCTAGTCGCTAGCATGGAAGGCAGTAAGGGTCGTGCGCAATGTGGCAGGCCTCGTTGGGCATCTTGCTGGCGTGGTGGCAGCCAGCCAACCATGTCTAGCACCACGGCAGTTGATGCCTACCTTCTGCGTAGACCTGGACAGCGGCACAGGCTCCCGGCTCTAGCGCGCAATGCAGGCTGCCAAAAAAGCGTCGGAGGCTCAGCTGCGGGTCCCTACTGGCACACAGCCACTGCACATTCAGAAGGCATCCAAGAGGGTTGTGTTCAACAGTGGAGGCACTTGCAAACCATGCGCATATGAAAAACGCACATGCCAATATGTTTTCGACAGATACATCTCAGCTGGTGATGTGCACGGCTGGAGAAATCTGCCACCACTAATGTGAAGCAGCCTGTCCTACATGCTTCAACCAGCTTGCCTGCACAACAGAAACAGAGATGGCGCCGCTGAGGCAGCCTGGACGCAGTGGCAGGCCCTGTCCCAGATCTGCCAGTCCCAGGTGCCCACTGCAGTCAAGCTCGCCAGCTGCGATGTGCAGCATTTCCGGAGTAATGTCGAGCCCAATCCAGGCTGATGATGAAGCTAGTCGCAGAGCAGCAGCACTCAATCCCGAGCCGCAACCCAGGTCCGCCAGCATGGGCGTGCCGCCCTGCACGATGCAACACGTATCATACAGAAACCGCTGGCCTTCCACTGAGAAGGCACACCTGGGACAATTCCGCAGCGCTGCACAGCCAGCATCAGCAATCCGCATGCCCGAGCACCGCACAAAAAAGCAGGCAAGAGACACATGTGTACAATATCGCCATGCTCACCGGAGGCAGCCCCAGTAGTTGCACTGCAAGGTCAGCCATGTCACGCTGATTGCTGACGTTCTGGCTGTGGTAGCGCTCGCCATCTTGTCGATAAACATGTGCGGCAGGGCCTGCGTGCTCTGGCCGCAACGCCCGCCGCATCTTGCACAGCCTGAAGGACGTGAAGGACAGCTGGCACAGCGCAGAAGGTGTTATCAGAAAAGGCAGAGAGCATGGCTGTTTGCAAAGGCTCGAAGGCTTAGCGCAAGCTCCGCCTGTTGCACCTTTTCCAGTTCTGCTGCAGCCACCGCCCCAGGCGGTGCTCCCTGATGCATGTTGATGCGTCGTTGGCATGCCGCCGCTTACACTGAGCGCAGCTGCTGGGTCGATTACAAATTACTTCAGGCGGTTCAGCGGTTCAGCGCAGCTTTGATGCCGCATGTGGAGCATGGACAGCCAGCCTTGACGGGTTCTGCTGTTTTATATTACAGGGATCTGCGCCATGATTTCAGTCAGGAGAGACGCACTCCATTGCGGGACCTACCGATGCTGTGACACCCTGGCGCAAGCCTTCGAGGACGGTCACATGAAATATGCGCATGACGCTGCTAGACGGCACTCAGCCTGAACTCAAGGGCAAAGCTGCAACCTGTCAGCAGTTCACGCACTCTAAACAAAATCCCCATTGTGCCCGCTGGTGTTGGGATGTGCTAATCCTGAGCATTCCGGAGGAATGGGCCCGCCACCGCGTTCGCTGTGAACTATCTTGTTGGGCCAAATCTGCACTCGTGCCCCGGCATTTGACCAGTTAAACTCGTGAAATTGGAAGAAGAGACTGTTGGTCTCAGACAACGACCTTTGCAAAAGGGCTCCATCACAAATTTAGTAACGCTGGGAACGAAGCAACTAGAGGTAACAATTTGCAGGCAATCTGAAAGTGTGTGCAAGAGTGCGCATCGGCTGGTGTGCGCAGCAGGTGTATAGACTTGTATGGGGCATAAAAACATCTCCAACCCAGATGGAGGGAAACTCAAGCAAAATTATTAGGAGCGCATCAGCAGCGCCATAATCTCTCTGCCAAACAGAAGTGTGGATCAACGGAAACGACGGCTGTGGCAAGAGTAACAGCGGGCAAATGTGCAGCGGCTGCCGACCAAGCTTGGATGCAAGGCAGGCGTAGGCAAACCCAAGCAAGAAACATATTCCAGGTCCGACGCACAGGCAGGTGTTCCAGATGATGGGTGGTAGAATCTCCTTGGTGGCAGGCTGGGCGCATACTTGCAACACCTTGCGCCATGCCGTTCCCATTCGGGGCGGGCATGGCTGCAATCCTGCCCATGGAAGAGCTAGGTATTCGCATTGCTCATCTCACAGAAGGAAGGAAGAGCCCTGCAGGTCGGTGCAGTTCTGTGCACGGTAGTCAGTCTTGATGCCGCTTACAGGCATTGACATAAGCATGGCCAATGAAGCATGGCAGATACAAGTACAGCCCACCTGCATGGGTGCTGCAGCATACGCTTCCTGGGAGCCATGCGCCACAGGCACAAACATGCTGCCACCTGTACGAAAGCTTGCCAAGCAACACTCAGTTGTTTAACAGAGCAGAGCCATGAAACAAGACAGAAACCACCTGCTGCACAAACCACCTTGCCTGTTACCACCTCACCTTGCTGCAAGGGCAGTGGGCTGGAAGGCGGTGGAGTGGAAGCTGGGTCCTGCGCCGCATGCATCTCCCGCGGCAGCATCTTGCGAAGCTGCACGTCAGGCGGCCCGGGTGAGCAACAGAAGAGATGCGTGTGTTGTCTTGCGAATAGATGTGACTTTCTTCCCCGAAATCAAAAGACTGCCAAGCACTGCCTTCAACTTTGTTCCACTTCTACAACAAACCCTAATGTGTGTAACACCGCATCTGCAACTATTTTCGGCCCACCGCAAACAGCTGATTGTAGAGCGCCAGTGCCTCGTTGGCCTTCTCGGTCAGCTTCTCCTGAAGCATGCCCACCTACAGGGCGCAGCAGCATATAGATCAGATCTGGGTCGTGATCCATGGATTTGGAACCATGTTTGAGCAGTAAGGATGGACGTCAGCCCTGTCAGGAGAGCGGCAGGGTGCACCTGTTGTGCCAGCACGCTCTTCTGGTTCTCCACCAGGGCCACGTGGGCCAGCAGCCGCGCATTCTGCTGCCCCAGCGCCGTGCACTTGATCTACGGTTGTGAACAGCCAAAAAGGTATCACGCTTTTCCTCAACCAAAGGAGTGGGTCGTCAAGTGGTGCAGTGCATAGAACAGCCAGCACGGCACAGCACAGCACAGCAGCAGCCAATATCCCTACCTGCAGCGCATCCATCATTTCGGCGCGCTTGGCTCGCACGCGGCGCGCGGATTCACGGTTTGCAATGCGCCTGCAGGTGGCCACACAGACGAAATGCTCAACGGACAGTGTGCAAATTTGAGCCTGCAAGAAGGAATGCCTTGGTGTTGTATAAGTTAAGCTGCATGCCTGATCACTCATAAACTGACCTATTTGAGCAAGCCCCTGCCTTGTAGCCTCAAAATGGTGCACACCCACCCACCTCTTGATCTTGCGGCGCTCCTGATCAGTAAGGTGCGGCGCATCGGGGTCTCCGCTGTAGGCCAGAGGCCTGCCCACGCGTTTGCGCAGCGCCCCCTTACGATCCATTTCGTGATCGTCGGCGTATTCCTCCCTGTCGCTCCCAGACTGAGCAGCTTCGACTGCAACAGGTGACAAAAAACAGCAATTAAATGTGCTCAACAGTTGAAGCAACCTAGGAGGCATGCAGCATGCTGGCAAGCAACCAGCAATGCATGGCAGGCTGCTTGAATGACAAGCATTTGGCATGCGCCTGTGCAGGCTGTGCGCACCGTCATTTGTTGAGGACGGCTCTGGGGCTGCCGCAGGCTCCTCCTCCGCGTCCACCTCCACCCAGGCGGCACGCAGTGAGGAGCTGCGCGTACGGAGCTGGTACGTCTTCTTGGTGTCCTTGCCGCTAACGCTGGGGGACGCATTAGCTGCAGGTCAGGCAGCAGGCACCGTTTAGGCAAGCAGTTTTACAGGAGCTCACGATCTCCCTGTGTGGCGTCGCTGCAGTGGGTCCCAGAGCTGCAGTGCACCCTCTCAGTAAACAGCTGGTGCCTCCATCGATGCTAATGCCACTGCCAGCTGAACTTGCCTGCTTTCTTCTGTTGCGGGCTGTCAGGGGGGCTGAGGTGCCAGCTGCCGCTGTGACCACTGCTGTTGCCCTCCGCTGTCAGCTGCTCAGCCCTCTGCTGAGGCAGCAAGTGAGAATTGGGTCCCTTTGACTCCGGGATGGAGGGCATCAGACCCAGAGTGCTAACGTCCAAAGCCTGAAACACAGGACCAAGGGGAAGGGAAAAAGAGGTTGTGAACAATGGCTGGGCAGCAGCAATTTCATCTGTTCCCTTGTGCTGGACTGGTGCCAGAGGTGGAGGCCGTCAACGAAGCAGTGCTGTGCATGCATCAAAGCCGCCACACCTCCGGCGGATTGCTGCAAAAAGGATCCTGAGAGAGTGAGCCACTGGCAGCCAGCCGTGTTTTGAGGTTGTGGTTCTGACCAGCGGAGTCGCCCGGCTGGCTGGTGTCGCTCCTGCAACGCAGGTCGGAAAGTCTGTAAGAACAAGCAAGGAGGGTCAGCCACAAGGCAAGACGGGTCCGAAATTGATTCAAGCGGCCCTTGCCTGCTTTGGTCAATACCAGTGCTGACAGTCGCTGGGCGCTGCAGGAGGTAGGAGGCGCTGGAATCGCCTTGGGGCAGCAGACAGGAGATGGCGTTGCTGCTGGGGGTGGAGGTCGCACCGGTGACTACGGGCCAGCCTGTCATCCCTGTACTCTGCGTAGCACGAACAGTGAACAGGCGAGTTTACACCAACACTAGCAGCAGGGTGGCCCAACACCATGTCCAGCTCTCTCCAAGGTAGTTGTTGGTATGGCGGGACCACCCGAGCCAGAAGCCGCCGTAGCCACCGCCGGGTCTGCCTGGTGCAGCCAACACAGCGCTGTGCCCCAACGAATTGCATGCCTTGCCGCCTTGGAATCAAGCCAAGGTTGGATGGAACAAGCAGCGGGGCAATCTCACCGGCAGGACGAGTGTTCTCAACACGAACAGTAGCCCAAAGGTCGTAACTTTCTGCTCTGGCGCGCTTAGCTGAGATTTTGCAAAGTGTAATAGAGCAACTGCGGGCGTGCAGCGGCTGTGAGATGTTAAGAGCGCTGAAACGAGGGTCTGCTTACACACATGGAAGGATCCAAAGTGATGATAAGGACAGCTTCTGGTTGGCTGCTCAGGCCCTTGTGAAAGCCTCAACCAGGGCAGAAGCACTAGCAGCATAGAGGGCGAGGTAGGGATATCCCCAGAGGCTGGTTGCAGCTGCCAAGCAGGCTGCCGCCTCGTGAGTGGCGGCCGCCGCCAAGAGTTGTGCAGCGCAATCTGGCTGCTGTGTATTTGAGCTGCCCTTGTCCATTTCTGCACCCTGGCAATCCAGGGTGCAAGCATGCAGTGCCAACCCTAAAACGAGTGCCCTTCCATCGCTCCACACCGATTTGTGCCGCATACCGCTAACCAGCCAACCAAAGAACTCTACCGTTGGCAGCAGTGCGAGCTGTGTGTAGAACGTCAGCCAGGCGAAAGGGCGCTGCAGCCCAGGGCATGCGGCTGCTGCTCTGCCTTGGGCTCTCCAGCTGCCAGCCATTTGAGTAGCTGCGTGCTGCCGCTTTGCGGCCGCTGCTAGCTTTAGTGACAGACACAGGCAGCCCAAGTAAGCTGGAACTGCGGGATGCAGCAGGGTGCCGGTCGCCACAATGGGAATGGCAAGCCACCGGACACGCTGCAGTTGATGGGGTGACCGGCTGGGCAGCAACTGCCGCAGCAGCTGCAGGCTTGCACAAAGCAGCCCTCCCAGCAATTTTGCACAACCATCTGCCAGCAGCAATGCGGCCAAAGCTTCAACCATTGACAGCTGCACCCAAGGCCGCAAGCTGCGGCCACTTGCGCTCAGAATCTCTGGGTGTAACGAAGCCCAGGCAGCAACAGCCGTCGAAGTTGCGATGACCCTGGCAGTGCTGCCAGGCAGTGGGCTCAGGCGCGCCTGGCTCAGACTTATGCCCAGGGCAGGGAACAAAAACAACAGGTGCCGCAGCCTCAGGCCTAGCCAGCCAGCAAGGTCCCAGCGGAGCCTGCAATAAGAGTGGAAAGCACAAACTCAGCCGCACATGTATCCAATAGGAAATGATGACCGCAAGAGAAACAAGCCAGTCCAGCCTGCATGTCTTGGCCTGCTTCAAGAGGGTGTACCAGGCCGCAGCACTGGTGCGGCAACGGTGCGGCAGCATCAAAGATTGCCCTTCATCACTGCACAATCCCGAAGTTTACGAGGAAGCCATGCAAGTGCTCACCATAGGGAATAGGTGCAGCGGGGGTCGCTGATTAAGAGCAGGCGGTCCAATTGAGCAATGCCATCCCACAATTGCACGGTTGCAACCCTGTTGCTTCCCCATGCACCATGCCCTACTGCTATGTGCACACTGTCGGGCGCGCCGGGCACGTCCTGAACACCAATGACTGCTGGAACAAGGGGATGCTGCCCGCCAGGGAGGCTGCTGGTATCACACTGCCGCCGCTCCATGTAAATGGTCCAGGGCGGCGTGCTCCCCAGCCCTAGCACCAACAAGCATGCAAGGCTAGTGCGGGTTCCGCTGCTGCATGCTGCGCTGTTCAGCGGCCACAGATGCTGCGGCAGGTGCAGTGACACAGCTGCTGCATGGCCTGCCTGCAGCTTGGCACGTAGCCCGGGGGCCAGCAGCTGCAGCTGTGCCTGGCTGCTCTGCCCGGCTGGCTCTGGACCCTGTGTGAGGGGGTGGCTGGCCAATTCCTGTGCCAATACAGCTGTGTCACCGCCTTGGCTGCCTTGGACAACAAGTGTTACATGTGAGAGTGGCTGCAGCTGAGCTGTTGATTCTGCTGCCTGCCAATCGAAGGGAACGTAGAGGAGGCGTGAGGCATTGTGGTGCCAGTCTATGCCCCGCATGATGTCTGCCCAGTGCCGCGGCACCCATCGCTCTTGCAGTGCAGGCAGGAGGGGGGGCAGCGGGGCTGATGCAGCTGCCAACTCCCTTGTGCTGCCATCGGGTAGCGCTGCCTGCACTGCCAGGTGGCTGCAAGGTGGTGCTGCGGTGATGAGAAGCAGCAGCCCGTTCCCTGGTGCCGCTCGTGTTCCACCAACATCCCACCTGAACCATGCTGTGCGGCCTGCTGGCACCTGCCGCTGCAAGAAACTTGCTTCAACATGCTCAGCGGGCTGCGCTAGCGCCGACATGGCAGTGGCATTCACAGCACACTGCTGCACCTCTGCACCTGCAATTGCTGCCAACTCAGCCCCTGCTGATGCTGAAGGCCACTGCATGGCCCTGGCGAGATTGGTCGCCAGCCGCTGCTGCAGCAGCCGCTGCACTGCTACATGCCGCTGCGTCGTACTGTCATGTTGCTGCAGGGAAAGCACTGTGGCGTCAACCATGAGCGGCACCAGCTGCCGCAAAAGCTGGTTGCAGGAGACGATACCCTACACAAGCAGGGCAGTAAGATGCGGGGGGGCTGACGTTCAGCAAAAGGGTATAACTTGGCAAGCAGGATACTGGGGGCACAACCACACTGCGTTAGCTACTTGCAACAGTGCCTAAGCGCAGATCAGATTTAAATAGGAGCAAGCAGGCTGGGCAGTAGGGAAGGGCTGTGGAGGCACCTTGTGGCTAGAGGTGGTCCACACCGCAGGCATGTCGCGCATCAGTAAGCTGAGCTCAGTGCCGGCACTCGGTGCGGCAGCTCCACTATGTGTCAGTGGCAGGCTGAAGTCCCCAGCACCTGCCAAGATGCGGACGTGCGGCACTGCTGCTGCCGCTGCTGCCGCCGACGCACGCTGTGAGGAGGCAGTTGTTTGGAGCGCTAGGAGTGTGCTCAGGGGCGTATGCGGCATGAACTGGGGGAAGTGTTGTGGTGAGCCCAAGGACAACAGGGCCACTAGCCAATCCAGGTCTGCATGTCAAGCAGGCCAGCCATGGCACAAGTGTAGGACGGGTGGGAGCTTTCACTTCGGTAGGTATACCGCATGCTGCTATGATGCCCAGCCCCAAGTTGCACTGCCCTACCCTGTCATCCCTGGCATGGCATTCACGGTACAGCTTCCCACTTTCCAGCTCACCAGCTCCAGTTGGATTGGCTGCCAGGCGACCGACGACATTGCGTGCCACCAGGCCACCCATGCTGTAAGCCACAAGCACCACGCGGAAGGGCCGGCGGCCGCTGCCAGCGCTGTGGCTGCTGCCGTGGACCCCCCTCAAGTAATGAATGCAGTGCAGCACATACTCAGCTTGCTCGCCCTGCACCAGCATAACAGCAGGACAGACCCATGCAGGTGGATGAAATATGCACTGAGTCAGATGCAGGGCCCTGGCTGACAGCAGGGTGCGGGTTTACCACCACCCAGCGCTGCTGTTGCCATTTATGGTGTTCACCAGTAAGGCAGTGTCCAGCGCCGATGCCTCTGCTTTGAAATCGACGCTGTACCACTGCAGCCACAGCGACCAGCTGGCATTCCCTTCCAACCGGCGTGCCAGCTCGCGGCCCATCTCCGATGCTGCTGAACGCATCTGCTGATGCGTGCCAAGGTGGCCATGGACAAAGAGCACGGGCACGACATGTTGGCCTTGCAGGTGCCTGTAAGCTGCAGAGCACAAAAAATGCACACCGTTCGCAAATCAGGTCATGAAGCACTCGGGTCGGTTGCAGTGACGGCAGCTCCCGCCAGGTGGCGGCAAGAAGGCACCGCCAACCGCCGGACGCAAGCCGAAAGTTTTAAAAGCAAACAACAACCGGGCCATTACCTTTCCGCCGCTCAGGGTCGCCATCCTTGAACTTGATCAGCCTATACCCGTGGCTGGCTCGGCCCAGAGACACCTCCTCGTAACCCTCATATAGATACGTGGTGTCGCAGGACCGTGGGAGCCAGTAAGCACGCAACATGTGCTGCAGAGGCAGGGTAGCCAGCCCTGCCCACAGCAACACACCCCATATCATTGACCTTAGGAGAAGAGGTGTCCAGGCGAGTGATCTACATGACTGGGCACAAAGTTAGCGGCATGAAAACAAACTCAGTGGTAGGCCGTACTGTCCCGCACGAGGATGGGAGCAGCCCCAGCATACTGGGCGCAAGTTGTCGCCAGCTGAAGGGCATGACCAAAAGTGAGCGCAACACAATTAAGTTCGCGGTGGCCATGCATTGGCGGATATTGTACTGTAAGCATGGTAATGTTCTGCTTCCGTTCTGTCAAGTGCGCTTCTTTGCATCGCTGGCAGTTGATTCTGATGGCTGCTGCCCGCCTGAGGACAGCGTGCTGCCCGCCCGTCGCTTGGGCAGGCCCACCATAGCCGCATACTTGAAAGCAAAGTGGTCAAAGTAAAAGGTGGCACCTGCATGAAGACACAGTTGTTTCCAGCATTGTGCTCAGAGTTCATGTGAAACAACGTCCCCACCCCCACCCACCCACCATCACACCACCCAAAAATCTAAAACATGAAAAAACATGGTACCACCATCACACACCTGACCAGGCAGATGCTGTGAGGATGCAAACCATGAAGCCAGTGTTTGCCCAGTACGAGCGCCACCAAAGCGTGTTCAGCAGCATTGTCGTCATCGTCAGCAGCCTGCCATGGCACCAGGAAGAGAAAATGTGCCCGCATCAGCAGTGGAACGGTGACAGCACAACCTCTCACCGCAACCGTCACAGCGACAAACGGCAACGTGACAGGGTAAAGGTTCGCACGGTAGGTCATATCGCTGATGCATCTTTAATCAAGCAGCCATGTCCTGCAATATGGCATGCTGAAATGCAGCAGACGGCACTCACAAGTGCGCAGCCATGTAGACCAGGGGACGCAGACTGTTGGGCGCACGCAGCACCACCGCCCCAAACAGGGACCGCTTGTTCGCCGTGGCATATTTGTACAATGTGTCATACCCACGTTGCTGAATCTTATTCGAGGATACAACAAACACCTTGAGGTAGTACAGAGCAGCCCAGACCTGCGCTGCCACAAACAGCAACGGAAATCAGTTCTGCATAAGGCATCCACAAAAAGTCCCGGCCAACAACTGTGCTACTGCTGCCTGCCATCGGCCTGAGCCACAACCTCCCTGCAACAGGGTCAGCACAAGCATCAAGCCTGCTGCTCACCAGATACGGCAGTAAAGGGAGCAACGCCAGGTCACGCAGGCTGGTGGACTCCCACTGTGCTCTAGCGGTGGAAGATGACTGCAGATGTGCAGCCAGCACATTGGAAGGGTACCACCGAGTGGCCCAGCAGACACAGGCGGGGTACCAGTGCCTGCAGCATCACTAAAGTGTGCCTACGTCAGGGAAGGAATGCAGCCAAGCCCTGTGCGGCATCAGGACTGCAGCTGGAACCCAGGCAAGTTCATGCCCAGCAAGGTCTGTGACGTCGGCAACCACAAGGGAGAGGCCTGCATTCGGGACTTGCATGAAATGGGACGTCATCTTATCTAAGCTGTGGGGCACTATTGAGTTGCGGAACGCCAGTATTGAGAACAACAGTGGACCCATGGCGTGGGCAAATGTGATCTGCAAGGAGCAGGCAAATGGTTCACAAAGTCACACTGACGACTGCAAACAGAGACTGACAATTCCTTCACCCCAGAGAGTGCTGAAGAAAAGCGGGCAATCCCTGCAAGCCAAAGGTTGCTGCAAGCTGTGTAAGCTAGGAAAGCCTGTAGTCCACTTGCCTTTGCAAGCAACACGCTGGTGGGGAACCACCAGATGTGCATCACAAGCAGAAGGTTTCCAAAGTAACACCTGCAGAGTGAGCAGACGAAAGCATCATGCAGGGGCAGGCCGCAGCAGGGGGAACCAGGGCACGCAGGATGCAGGCTATTGGGGGCGATCAGGTGATCTACCAATCCAACAAGTAGTAGTGCTGATGGCTCCAGCGGTAGTGGGTGAAACGAAGCAACAGCAGCACTCCAGCTTCAATCGTGTATAGCCGGTAAAAGCTCCTGCACAATGAAGCAGCAACCGTGTAGATTTTCTTGATCATCAGGGAGCTTGATATTATGTAGGCGACCCTAATTGCCCCATTTGTGGCTGGCATCTGGCTGCTGGCCAGCAAAAGAAGCTTTGCCAAGGCTGAGCCTTGGGTGGTCGACACTTGGGGTAATAAAGAAGAAACCCAGGGGGGCCATTTGGGGGAAGGAGACTGTTGATGAAATGAGATGGAAAAACAGCAAGGGGGTCAGCAGGCGAGTTTGAGCATGTTTTGCACCCTAATTGCCCCATTATAGTACAGATCAATTTGGCACAGCTTGAGCTCTGTATTGCACAGCCCTGCCTTCTGCCCTTTCAGGGGTGGAGGTGGGGGGTCTTCAGGCGGCCTTGGACCTTCTGGCCGGCCGCCAGGCGCTGTGCCTGCTGCTCCGCAACGGCCGCCTTGCAAGGGGTGGCCGCCGCCTACTTTTCTGCTGCTGCAGCCTTGCACCGGGCAGTCTCTCCCTCCTTTTACTTCTTGGCTGCTGCTCCTGCCAGTTGCTGAGCCATAAATACGGTGTTGGTAAACCAGTTGGACAGCCGGGGCACCCGCTTGCGCTCCTGCGCTGGCTTAGCAACCATCACCCTCCAGAGCACGGCCGCTGCTGCCGCCGCCTCAGAGGTGCCCAAGCGCTCAAGCGCAGCCAGCGCCTTCAGCTGGGCCTGGGCTTTCTTGTGCTGTTCTTGCCCATTGGTGGCGGCATTCTGCAGTCCTGTGGCAGCTGCTGGGCTGGCTGCTGCTGCTGTGTCTGCTGCGCTGGGGCCCGCTGAAATGGCGCCCGCGTGGCAGGCTGCCGCAGCTGCCGTTTCGCTCTTTGCTTCAGCTGCAGCTCTGTCACTGACTTTCAAACCACTGGCACTGTCGCACCCAGGCTGCCTGAGCCTTCTCAGCACTGGATGCCAGCGCAGTGGACCGCACAATGCTGCCACAGCGCCGCCGCCCACCGACGCGGCCGGCGACCCAGTCACGCTCCGCCGTCAATTGCCAAAGCTTAATTTTATCCCTCGGCGCTAGGCTGCCCTGCTCTGGGCTCGGGCTGCCTCCACAGCTGACGCCATGGCCGAGAGACCGTTCTCCTTGCCCATCCGGGCGCGGCCCGGTTTCCGCGTCTAGCCTTCCGGCTAGCTTCATAACATCTTCTTAGGGTTATCGAGGTGCACTAGGAAGCAGCAAGCGCCCTAACAACATGAGACTACGAAGCGCAGCTGGACCCATGCTGTGCGCTGACCTGTGGCCCAGCATGCCCGGTGCAGGTGCTTTTTTGACCTGTCACCCTAAGAATACGGGCTATTATGCCGTGCGCTGCTCAGAGCCGCTGCCTCTGTGTCCTTGGAACACAATTGACCCGGCACCCACGTATCGAAAGCAGCAGAGTGTGCGGAGTGTGCTACTCTGGCGATTAGGGTCAGCTACTGGGGTACAGTAGGTGGGGAGGGGACGTGCAAGTAAATGAGGGAGGGACGTTGGCCGCGTATGTACTTACTGCGGGGAGAAGCCCAGCCAGTATGAGCTCAGTATCATGTGCATGATGCCCAACACAAAGGTGAGCTTGTCTCGCATCTGCATCTCCACACAAAGCAGAAATAGGTTAACAAAGCACTCAAGGGCCTGTTGCAATTGGAGCATAAAACAATGCAGGCAATGGGCAGGCCGCATGCCCACACCATCTACCCTTCACTCCACTCACCAATACTCGCTCGGGCCGCAGGAATCTCGCCAGAACCTGTTGTACCTGCAGTATACCGTTTTTTAAGAGGTAGGGTAAAGCAAGGTTCCACGCAGCCCCTGGCAGTGGCCGGGGCTGGCAGTGAGTGGTAGCACACATGTGCCGCCATTCAGCCCGCAAAAACGCACCTCCTCCCGCAGGTTGGTTCCCAGCACATCCCCAACGTCCAGCTGCTCAAAATCGTCTAACTCGTAGTCACTGTCTGCGTCCGCCACAGTAGGTTGCGCCAGGTCTGCAAGCTCGCCAAGCACTTCCACCAAACCGCCAACGGTGCCGGCCGTGCCGCCGAAAGGCGCCAGACAGCCCGCGTCTTCAACGACGGAAGCGTTTTCCGCAGCTGGAGGGGAAGGAACATCGTCATCCTGGCGCCTGCTGGCGGCAGTCTCGCCCTCGTCTTCGGCCGACATATCGGCCGCCAAAGGCACAGGCTGGCCCAACCCAACTGTACGCGGCGTATGTGCAGTCGACAAACAGGCAACGTGCAGCATTGGAGAAAAGCTGTAATCTGAGAGAGAGAGAAACCACAGTGCCAGCTAGATCCGAGTGGCAGTCACGGCTCTCAGTCGATACATTGGTCTTGGCAGTATCTGCGGGAGGGGGAGTTTGGCAGTCGGAACAGCATTGCACCACCGCGTCAGCGCCTCCCATCGCACCATGCAGACCCTCGCGGCGCAAAGCAGCAGCACCGTTGCTGCAGCCCATCGCCGTCCTGCGCCACAGCAGCTGATCCATGCCATCGGCAGGGCTGCAGTGCCGCGCCGTGCTGCGCTGGTGAAGGCCGCTGAGGTCGAGGCAGCGGCAAGTGGCATTGAGACAAAGGGCCAGAATTACAAGGCGCTGAAGGACATCGAAGAGATTATGACGATTCTGCCGCACAGGTAAGGCAGCCCCATGTTGGCGCATGGAATGGCCGTGCAACTCTTGCTGACCACCGCCACCCCAGCTGCACCCGTACCCACTCACTCTGCCCCTATTTGTGCCAAACCTCACCGACAGGTACCCGTTCCTGCTAGTGGACCGCGTGCTGGAGTGGGAGTATGGCAAGTATGCAGTGGGCTACAAGTTGGTGTCCATGAACGAGCAGTTCTTCACGGGCCACTTCCCGCAGCGGGCCATCATGCCAGGTACTGGCAGCTTGTGCTGAAACATGCGATTGAGCCCTGCATGCATACTCGCTATCAATGTGTGCTGGGTTCCAGTGCCAAACTGTCTATGGTATCTTCTGTCCAGGCAGCAGCAAGCAACTGCGCAGCCTGCAGATCAATTTCAACTTCTACAACCACCCTGCCAACCGCTACCAAATGTGGCTGCTGCAGGCGTGCTGCAGGTGGAGGCGCTGGCTCAGCTGGGCGGCATCGTCATGATTGATCCCAAGGACGCAGCGCAGCAGAACAACTTCTTCTTTGGCGGCGTGGACAACTGCCGCTGGCGCAAGCCCGTGGTGCCCGGCGACGTTCTGGTGCGAGCAGACTGATGCGCTGGCAGGGCATGCATGGGTGCTTGTTGATAATGCTGTGGTGTGACGTTTGCTGCGTTCTTGAGCATAGACAATATTCTCGAGTGGCAAGCTTGCTGTGGTGCCGTGCAGATGATGCGGTGTGATGTCACCAAGTTCAACAAGAAGTTTGGCATTTGCAAGGTAAGAGGGGAATAGGCAGCGACAGTTGAGCAACGGCAGCGGCTGCTGGAATTTGTTTCTTGAAGGCTTCCAGTTTGTACATGCAACCGAGAAATCTGCTGTTTTCTGCCCATCCCCACAGATGGCTGCCAAGGCATATGTTGGTGAGGACCTTGTGTGCGAGGCGGACCTCACGCTGGTGATGGGCAAGTGAGCCAGCTGGCAAAGCGGGGCAGCTGGACAAATCACCTAGCTGAACCTGAGAACAGTAAAATTTCAGCCAGTTCTGCCCATTGGCGACTGGACAGAGCCTAGCATTTTTGTTAAAAGCTGCACACTGCTTGACCTGCCCTGATCTGCTTTGTCCGCGATTGCTCCTGTCTTTCCAATTTTCTGCTCGTTTGTCAAAGCTGTACAGGTCATTTTAACTCATTGCATCCACAATTTTCAGCATCATTACGCTGAGTCTGTGACATAAACTTCCGTGTTTGTGTTTGCCGAGCAATTCAGTTTCGACACGTAGAAGCAGCGTGTCTAACCTCGTAGAGCTTCCCGAGCCAAAGGCAGCATGGTAGCCAGCGAGGGGAAGGCGCTGAAGCGGAGGGCCGCCCGGCCAACAGCCTCCAGATTACGGTGTGATGGTGACCTGCACCCATGCAGTCATACCGAGCAGGGAGGTTGGGGAGATGACATGAAGCATGGTGTCAGAAGCACTGTGATCATGCATGGTTTGATACCGGCCGTACAGACGGCGTCAAGACCCCCATCTCCAACACTAGCCCTCCGCACGCACGCCCCACGGCACATCAAGCACTGCCACACACCAGAATGGCGGCTTGGGGTGGTATTGGAACGGAAAGTACAGTATGCTTTTCTGCGCCAGGCAAAGTGGGTGGAAAGGCAGCCAACATATGGATTACACAATACTACAGTATGGTGGCAAAGCAACCAGCATCAGGCATGCACGCCTGCGACAAATAGGGAATGCAACAAAGTTTCTGTTCTACAGCTTACTTGCAAGTTATCGTACATGTGTGTATTGTGAACAAAACAGTTACCGCTTCCTATGTCCTGCAGGCAAGGAGGTGTTGTTGTGCTTTCCACATATCACCCATGAAATGCCATGCAGCAGGCGGGGACAAGCCACAACCACCTGCGGCGTGGTGCCTGGAAACGCGCCCCAGCCCAGCGGGGTAGTTGCGAAAGCCATGAGGCCTGGCACGTTGACGGCGATGGCTCCGTACTTCAGCCCCGCCAGCATGCTGTCGTAGGCAGCCTGGTGATGACGCTGCAGCAGGGGCAGACCCCAACTGACCCGCGATATCAGAGAAGAAGATGAGCACATGCTGGCAAGAACTCCACACAATTCTGTGCGGCATGCTTGATTGGATTAAATGCGAAGTTGCCAAGCGGGCCCAATTTACCTGGGTGGTGGGGTGGATAAACATGCTGCAGCTGAGTGTGCCCCTGCAGTGACAATGAACATAACGGGTAGTTGTAAGCAGCGCAACACCGCCATTAACAGGCTGTGAGTCTGTGCACCAGCCTAGGGTGCAGCCTGTGCAAAACGCACCAACACTTGTTGTTTGCAAACTCCAGGGCACTTTGCATGAAGCTGACAGCATCGCCGCCACAGTCTAAGCACACCTCCTGCACATAAGAGGCAGTGATCATGGGCAGCCTATTGCTGGCATGCAGATGCAATTGAATCACCTTCAGCAAAATGCATGCTCAGTCTATTTTGTAGAGCGGGTGGACTTGTCTGTCTAATTTTCCTGCCTTCCCACCCCATACCTGCAGACACCCACACCAATTTTCGTTCTGTGTTGCCGCCTGCTCTGGCGACAGGCCTGCCTTGAGCAGCCATGGCGTGGGCTTCATCTCCACGTGCCCGCTGCTGGAAGCCAGTGCTGCGCCATCTGCCTCTGTGCTGCCGCTGCTTAGGCGCTCCGCATCTGGAAATCTGCTCAAGAATGCTGCATGCTTCTTGTCGCTGCCTGCAGATGCAGCAGGAAAGAGTGCAGCATGGCCGTTTTAGCCAGGCAGCAAAGGGCAATTGGGCATATCCAGACATGTGCTTTTTAGCTTAGCAAACAACTCATAACAACCTGCATAGCCCAACCCTGACAACCCACAGGTGGCGACGCTCACCAGGGTAGTAGGCGACCCTGTTGGGCATGCTGGAGAGCTTGCGACGCAGTGCGGCTAGAAACTTCTCCCTCAGCGGCCAGCCTCGATCCATCAGCAGAATCTCGGCTTTCAAGCAGTTGTGCCCTGCAACCACCTCAAAAATGAGTGCATGGAAGGGAGGCAACTCAGACAGCGCAGCAGGCCAACGCAGCAGCGGTGGCAGCTCTGCAGCTCAGCTGCCAACAGTGTTCCACAAACAACCCGCGCCCGGCGCCCCCTCCGGCCCCCCGCACCACAACAACCCCGCGGCACCACAAACACACGCACGAGCGCACACGCACACAGCGAACTCTGCACACCTGCATTGTTGGTCAGCCCTGCCGCCACGGAGTCAGCATGGTACTCAATGTCAGACTCGCTCCAGGGACCTGGCACAATGATGTAGGGCGTCACACACCTGGAGCGGGTGAGCAGGGCCGGGTGAGCAAGCCGCTGGCATCAGTGTGTAGGAATTTGGTGTGGTGGTAGTAATGTGATTTGTTTGGGTGCATGGGGGGGGGGTGGGGTAGGTAAGGCTTAGTGAAGTATGGCGTAAGAAACACATACCATCACAGCCAGCGTGGGTTGCTTACCCCAGCTCTGCACTGACTGGCTTCTTGAAGGGCGGCTCCCCGCGCTTAGGCTTTCCATCCCACACAATGGCGTTGAAAGTGTCTGCGCTGCCTGTCAGATGCACTGCAAAGGCAAAAAGAACCAATCAGGAGTATCTACGACTTTGTTGAAGCGGCATCTTGACCCATCGGCAACTGTGCAACCTTTGACACGCCGTGCTGCCCCCACCTGACGCGACAGTTGAATGGGAGCACAGGTATTTGCCCACCGGCCCACCCCCATACACAAATTCCAGGTAGCCTGCATCCACCAGTGGCTGAAAGGCGCGCCTACATGCACACACAGATATGCATGCAAAATACTGCGATGACTTTACCGGGCGTGGTACACCTCAAATGGAAGCACACGTTAGTACCCGTCCACGCCCCACCAATACATGCACACCGCCAAACAAGCCATTGCCAGCACCACATCACCTCAGGAATGGTCCCAGGTACTCGTTAACCGGATTCATTTTGCAAATCACAACCTCATCGTCCACCACCTGCGCGGATTGTTGGGCCCCACCAGTAAGCTTCACATCAGTGCACATGCAGGCAGTTGATAGAGCAGGACAGGGTAGAGCATGAGCTTAGTAAATATTGGAGTTAGCAGAGCAGGCTTGCATACAAGGTTTGTTGCCGCGGTGTCACCCACCAACTTGTGCAGGATGTCCAGACCAGCCACCGGCAGCTGATTGCCGGCACCCAAAACCAGGCCAACGCCCCCCTCACCAACCCGGCCCGCAGCCTTATCACGGTATAACGCTCCCTGCACGCGGCAGGGGCTGTGAGGAAGCCAGATCTGCTTGTTGCAAGATGTCGTTCACAGAGCCTTTGCCTCCGTACTTGTGGTCTGGCTACATCAATAGCTTGTTTGCACATCAAGTACTATGCATCACCCACCTGGCTTGGCTCCTTGCCTGGCTCAATCCACAGCTCCCCCCTGCACCCGCCCCAGAGCAGGTTGGGTAAGAAGTCGGTGGGGAACACATCCACAACAGCCTGTCCATCAGGGCGGTGCTGGATGCTGTTGGGGCAAGGTGCGCCGCCCGCCTCTAGCGATTCAGCAAATTCGCGAAGGCCGGTTACCACAGGCACCTGCAAGAAGGGACAGAAAGATAACCTTCACAGTATGGGGCAATTGCTTATGGGGCAAATGTAGGCATGCAAGTATGGTGATGCAACAGCTCCTCAGTTGTGGGGCCCAATTTGAACCTACCCAAGCAACCAGCTCCTCGCCGATACCCTGGCCATAGGTGCCTTTGGCGGCGGTGGCCGCCTCTGCCGCCTCTTCCGCCACCGCCAGCATTGTCGGCAGGCAGGCACGCAAAAGTGCAGCACGTTCACCAGCGCTTAGCTGGGCCCACTCGTGTGCCTTGGACGCCAAGGAATGAAGCACCGAGTCCAACTGTGTCTCGCTGGTAGCGGGCATGGGTTTAAACCCTGCAGGCGAATAAAGCGTGCTGCAGCATGATGTCAAAACAGGCAGAGGCGGCGAGCAGAAGGCAGGCAGGTCGGTGGGAAACCTTGCAGGCCTCCGCGCCCAACTGAACTGCTCCTGAAGAGATCACCTTTTGGGGGTTGGCCCGGGCATGGCGGTGGCCTAGTGAAAAGCCTCTCCAGCACAGACAGCACCGGCTGTTGAGCGGCACCTATGGCCCTCAGCATGTTCGAGACCGTTATGACGACTAGCGAAACGGTGGAACGATTGCTAAGGTTTTCATATTAGAGCCCTTGTCCCAACCTTCAACTCGTACTGCTGGCACCAGGCCATGGCCAGCCTTTCCATCGCATTCGGCTAAAACAACCGCCAGGCAACTTCAAACCATGCTTATAGCATACCTTAGCAGATGCAACCGCAAGATCACCTTGCTGGCGCTGCTAGGCCCAAGGAAACCATTATCCAGCCGCTTGCACCAGCAGAGGAAGAGGCACCCACGGAGACTACAAGCCAGGATGGCTGCCAGAGCACCATTGTGCAGGACGACAAGCAGTTGAAGAAGCCAAACGACGTCCACCCACCAGAGCAAGAGGACGCAGAGTCGTGGGAAAACGCTAGCCCAGTTTGCTATGCCAGCCAGTTCACTGATTACACATCCTTGGGCACACACTGATGGGTGCACGACAAACTACAGTTCATCCGTTGCTTCATTAGCACTCATTAAAACACAATTGTAAGCGGTGGCCAACGTGCACCAGGGCCTTGCTTCCATACTGTAGCCAGGAAGTGCCCTACAACATGGACAGGAAGCCATGCCTGCATTGTTGCTGTAAATCAGCCACTTAACCTGCTGCTGTGAATCAGTAACTTGAAACCTGTTTTTCACTGCTTCTCTTCTGCAGCAGCATCGATGCCGGGGATCAGCCCCTTCCACGTGTACACACCCTGCAGTGATACCAAACAAGCACACTCAGAGGCAGGCTTGTTAGCACCACAGTACGGCAGGGGTTGCATGTGTGAACGGCGCGTCACCAACCAACCAGCCATGCCACTGACCCAAGCGCGCGATTCGCAAGCAGTAGAACACGCACCGCCATGAGCACGCAGTCAGCAGTGAAGATGAAGGGGAAGGATTTCCAGACAAAGGGCAGGGCCACGTTGAGCAGCGGTACGGCCAGGAAGAGCAGGTTCAGGGCGTCCTTCTCGCGGTCTGTGCACTCTCGAGCCCTCAGGGACGGAATCGTGAACATCCTGTCAGCAACCAAACACCAGTTGGGTTGCACGCAGCTCAGCATCCCCACAATACCACGGCTTTGCGCCCAGCCAACCCGCCGGGAACTATTGAATGCATTGCAGCTCAAACTGCTGCTCCTCCTGCTGCTGGCAGGATTGATAAGCAAGCCTCTAGATCAACACACATGGTGACCACACCCACCATATGGACCACATGCCCAGCAGCCGCGCGATGTCTGGTTGATCAGAAGGAAAGATGAGGTTGAACGACAGCAGGCCGCCCACAGCCAGCGCCGCCCATGCCTGGACCTCAAATATGGTGTACAGCAAGCTGCCCTTGTAGGCCGGATTCTTGCCGGTGGCGCCAGATGCACGCGGCGCGAAGGTGGTGGCGGCGTTGCGAGCAAACTTGCTGACCTCCTTGTCAATGTTAACATCGACAGCAGGAGGAGTGGCGGCAGCGGGCTCTGCAGCGGGCAAGAGCGACACATCAATCCGATCAGGCAGACAAGCCACTGCGGGGTTAGGATAACTGCTGTATCGACACATTAGATTGAACCGGTCCTGAACAGTTGAGCGAGCCTCACCTGTTTGGGTGGCGGTGCTCCGCTCTTCTGCCTCTGCCTGACACCGCTGAAGGCGCCAATGCGCCATAGCCCAGCCGCTGGGCTTCAGTACAGCATATCTACTGAGGCTGTGCGGTTTGTGTTGCTGCTGTTGGTGCGCCTGCCCCTGGAGGCAAGCCCTGCTGAGGTGTGCTGTTTGCTGCATATTATTTTGCAGTGCAGAGGGAGGGCCTGCAATAATGTGTGATCAGCGAGTCGACTCGGTGCGGCGATTGGCCCTGAAAGCCAGCGCAAGCGGAAGAAGCTAATCGCGCTCACCCTCCGAGTTTTCTTCCCGAGCCGAAACCCTGAAGACCCCTTGCTTGCTACCGTGCAGGCTTTACTGGCGAATACAGTTCTCCCTGTACCGGAGAACCTGCGGCTTCGCAAAGCTTTGCGATCAAGACTGATGGAGCAGCTGTAACCGCGTCTCGCCTTTGCAGCAAGTTGCAAGGATCATGGATGTGTCGGACCCCCTTCGTTTCGGCCAGGTGGACCACTGCCCTGCCTGCCGAAACTCACTTGCTTCTTCAGCGGCTTGCTGTGACTTCCGCTGTCCATGCTGGGTGCTGCAGGAAGAGGAGCAGGATGCCCACGAAGAGGTTTCACTAGACGACGGCGCACCAACGCAAGCTGAGGCAGCACCGGCCACGCAAGGGGCCGCTGCCGGTGCACCCACTGCTTCCTCCGCAACTGCAAACAGTGACAGTGATCCATTGTCCTCACTGGCCAGCAGGACAGAAGCAGCCACGGGATTCCGTGACATGTACGATGTGCAGCAGCAGCAGCAGCAGCAGCAACCGCAGATGCGTGCAGAGCATCGCACGGGCCCCTCTGGCAGCAATATCAGCGGCAGCAGCAGCACTGGCGCCACTACTTCACACCACCATGCGCAGGCCAGCCTAACACTGGATAGCCTGGAAATCACAGCAGACGACAGCAGATTCTTGCGTGGCCCGGGGCGTGATGGTGGTAGCGCTGGCCCGGCCGGCCAACCTGCATCTGCCTTTCAAATCAGCGTGTCTGACCCTGTACAGCGCGTAAGCGACAGCATGATTCCCGGTTTCACCAGCACCCACACTGAGTACCTCGTCACCACAACACTAAACAGTCCACGCCGGCGTGTGGAAGTGCGACGGCGGTTTCGCGACTTTGTGGTGCGTGGCGCTGACGCTGCTGGCAAGCCCACCCTGCCACAGTGCTGGTCAAAAGACTCACGATACCTAGGCTTAGGCTGGAAGCACAGGGATCACCCAGCTAGTGCCTCATACTTTTATTGAACATACTGGCAGCCACCCTTGCGCCTGTCATAGAGTGTGTAAGCAGCTGAGGCTGTTATTCACAACTTCTCTGGCTGCCTGCAGGCGCTTGCAGACCTGCTGGCCATCACGCAGCGTGGCTACTTTGTGTTCCCCAGGTGATTACCTGGCAGGCAGACAGATGGCTCATGTTGCAGCAGGAGCGCCCACTATTCGCGTTAAGGAAGTGTGGGTGTGGCAGGCAGCGGCAAGCATAAGTGCAGTGGGTGAGCCACCGCAAAGCCCCCAATGTATGTTCTCGGCTGCCACTCGGCTGCTTGCAGGCCTGACAAGAACACCCTTGACCAGCAACTGGGCAAGAGCGATTTCGTTGAGCTGCGACGGCTGGAGTTGGAGCGGTACCTGCGCAAGCTGGCCGTGCACCCTGTAGTGGGAAGCTCAGAGGTGGGCGGGGTTGGCTAACGGCGAGAGCGAGGGGCTGGATGGCGGTCATGAACGAGCATTTGGCTGGCATTTTCACAGTGTCTGCACCATGCTTAGGAGATCAGTTTGGTTAGAGATATATGTTTGTTCTGTGCCCCAAGCGTTTTGCATGTTTGCTGTTCTATGTGGGCTGAACCAGCCTGCATTCCAATAGGCTATCGCTCATACGCAGTGGTGTGCTTGCAGGAACTTAAAGTGTTTCTTGAGGCAGAGGGCAGTTTGGAAAGAAACTTTTCATGGCAGCAGCTGCAGCCAGTGCGCGGCAGCCTGCTGGAGGGCATTGGGCGCTTGCCCCGTCAGCTCATAGGTGCGTGTGGTGCAGTTGCAGCAGTAACACTGCATCATCGTGTCCCAGCACGTGTCCAGCAGCATGCCGCATCAGTCTCGTGTGCCACCTTGTGTCCACTGCATGAACGACAGCAGACGGGTTCAACTCCCAAGCCGTTCATAGCCGTGATCTGTTGCTAGCCCTTGCGGGCCGAACCTTTCTTTGGCTGCAATGTTGCAGGATCCGACAGCAGCGTGCCCAGTACGGTAGAGGCTCAGCAGAATGCACGCAACACCAGCGACTTGCTGCGCCGTTTCCGTGAGCTGGGGGAGCGCATGCGGCAGGAGTACAAGGCACCACCAGTGCTGGATGAACAGGAGGTCAAACTGCGGGTAGGCGCCTTGCTAGATAATTTGATAGCTTGTGGCTGATTCGTGGCATGAAGGCTTTAGTCTGCCCGTATCATGCATGGTCGACAGCACGTATTGCTGTTTGTTGTTCCTAAAGCTGCCTTTTTGGCCTTGAGAGCAACCCTTGAATACAGATGAAAATATCTGTTGCAGGAGCAGCGTGCCGGGATAGAAGAGCATGCGGAAAAGCTAGCGGCTGCATCAAGGCGAGCTGAGCGCATGGTGAAAGAGTTTGAGGAAATGGGGGCGGGTGAGGCTTTGACACTAAGCTGGGTATTGCTGTGGAGGTTGGCACAAATCCAAGACCGGGGCAGGGGTGTGCGCTGTTGTGGCCATTCAACTGATGCAGCGTGCTGTGGGGGGAGGACGGCTTGAACGAAAGGCAAGTGCAAAGATTACACCCTCTTTGTAGAGCACTGCCGCTCCAGGGCCACCCATGGCCGACCTGACTTGGCTTGCCCC
>JAAMXP010000300.1:6423-28788 GCA_019693395.1 Ettlia oleoabundans
TATGTGCGTGTATATGTGTGTGTGTGGGTGGTGGTGGTGGTGGTGGGGGGGGGTATTCAAAACTGTGTGCAAATGGCATATGTCCGTTTGAGATAGCACCTTGAGCAAATGACTGCCCCCTGCACTCTCCAAGAAGCCGTATTAGCATTACATGCTGTATGCAGCTCTCCTTCCTTCACATAAACCAATGTTGGTCGCCCCAGTTTTTCCTCCTCCCCACCCTCACCCTCACCCCACCCATTCACCCACCCCATTCGCAGGCGCGCACCACCTGGACCTCATGTTCTCCCACCCGTTGGACCCACCCTCTGTCACACAGGCCCGCAGATTCGAGGAGCACTACATCGCCAAGTGGTGGGTAGCAACGAAGTTGCTGGCTGTCTGGCTGCTACCGAGCTGGTAGGGCAGATGGGGCGGGCATGCTGCATTGGTGGTGACTGGTTGCCTCGCAGCATCAATGGGTGGCTCGAGGTAAAGAGTGGAGTATAACTTGTGCAAATGCTGGGCTTGCCAGGCAGAAGAAGAAGCGCCCCCCCCCCCACACACACACACACGCTTTCTCCAAAAGCTCAGCACCACCAGCGCACCAGTTCTAAATGGACCTCACCCACACCGCCTTGCCCTTGTGTGATGCCTGCAGGATTAAGGAGGCACGCAGCGGGCCGCGCCCCACTCTCGCCAGCCTTGCAACGCAGCATGCAGCTGTGGCTGCACAGTGAGCGGCAGTGGTGGCGGGCTGCTGTAGCCCCACAGACCTGGGCACGATAACAAACCCTGCGACCTGCCTCTGCATGTGCAACTTAACCTTCCCTGCTCTAGTGGCTGCTCCACACCACAAACGCAGCTTGGCAATGCAGTCAACAGCTTCTGTGGTTGCTGTGTTACGTATGTCGACAGGAATCTTTTGCCAAAACCGCCGTGACTGCTGACGCCAAAGCTGCACCTATTGCTCAAGCAAAGCTCTCCCTGTGGGTGCCTAGTCTTACAGGAAGCTTACAGAAAGCTTGTGCTCAACCGCTGTGATTGCTGGCGCTCAGTGCAACCAAATTAACGCTGGGCGACTGCTTACCGCCGCCCCTTGCCCTTCTTGCCCTTGCCGCCGGGGGGCCTGGTCGGCGCCTTGGGCTTGCCCTCAGGCTCATCTGCGATTACAGGGGACCAAGGAAGGAGCTGCAAGTGGGCAGCGGCAATCTGCGGATTTGCAAGGAAGCACACTAGGAACAACAAGCCGACATGACCACACAGCTTGGCATGTCCTAGCCCCGCCATTGGCACAGCCAGCAGCACCCGTGCTGAGCCCGGCCTCACCTGCTGCATTGGTTCTGTCCAGCGACTCGTCCACCTTGCCCGCACCCTGGCTGCCCTTCATAGCATCCTGCACACACAGGGAGGAGGGAGCGGAGCCTATCAGTATGTCTTGTTGGGTAAAGCTAAACTGTAGCATGCGCTAGGTGAGGAGATGTGCAGCTAGGATGGCCTCATACATATACGCAGTGATTCTGGGCTGATATGAATACCCTGCTTCCCAATGGTTGGCTACACAACCTGCACCTGATCACACGTTCCCTACCTTGCCCTTCATCTTCTTGCGCAGCTTCTTCGCGTCAGAGCGCTGCCACTTAGGCAGCCAGCGCTCCGGGTCGGGCGGGGGGCCGGGGTTGGAGGGATCAAACCTGCCACAGCGTGTACCATGAAAATTGGTTGTCACTAGCCATTTGCCATTCTTGCACTGGGCCAAGTCAGGAGGGGGGGGCAGTTAGAAGCCACACCTGGCAGGCATACAGCACCTAGAGCACTGGCACTGAAGCGTGCCCTTTCCTCCGCCTGGCGCCTGGCCTCAGTAGGCGAACGGGCCATTGCCAGGGCTGGGGCTGCACCATGAATGCCACACTGGGCGCTTGGCACGCAGGCATGGCAAACCATGGGCCACCACCCACCCTTTAGGCAGCCTCTGCTGCCGCTTCCGCTTGCGCTTCTTATGCTGCGCGGCCGCACTGCCATCTGCCGCCATCTGGGCCTCCAGAGGACCGGCTGCCGCCTCCTCTGCCGCCTTGCGCCGCACGACGGTGATGGCTGCACAACAACAGGTAACGTGAGGGGGGCCAGCTCCCACAGCCAAGCAAGGGTGCAAACTTTAGCCGTGCGTTTTTCAGCAGCGAGGGTGGCCCACCTCCCAGGGTCACAGCAAGCCCATTACTGCCGACATCGCCTGCCTACCCTCTCACACCTTGGCAGCCACCTAGCCAGCCAATTGCCGCGCAGCCCATGCCAACCCACGCACACACCTACATACAGTCCACCCCACAATACCCTCCACCACCTACAAACCTATGTTTGTATTCTCCAGCGAGTCCAGTTGCGCCGCCGACAGCCTGGTGCCAGCTCGCGGCAGCTGCTGCGCCAACCTGGCGGCGTCGTCGGGGGCACACACCGCCGCCAGGTGCGCGTACTTGGACACAACCTCCGGGTCTGCGACGGGCGCGGAGCCAGATAGGCGGCAGGCAGATGGGGTGGGTAACAGAAGGCAGGCCAGGGGAGCTGCAACACGAAGCTGGCAGGCCCGCAGCAGCGAGGTGGTGCATGGCAGGGCACAGCTAGCACCGATGGCCTGCCTGACCAGCAGCATCATCAGCCCAGTGCTGCATGTCACCGCGTGGCATATGCAAGGCAGGTATGAAATAGCTAGCAAGCAGTAAGCATTCCTCCAGCACCTTCCAATGCTGAGGGGTCCATGGCTATGAGGCGGCTGTAGTGCTGTGCCGCCTCCGCCAGCGCCCCCTGCCGCAGGCACTGCGCCGCCAGCTGCTTCAGGATCCAGCTCACCGCTGCGGCACGCTGCGGCGACTCGGGACCTGCACATGACAGGGAGGAGTGAGATGGGACCACGGTGGGACGAAGGTGCTATAGGAGTGATTATGCACATCATTGGGCAAGGCTTCTGGTGGTCTATTTGGCTACCGCTGCGCCACGTATGACGGAATCTTTGTTTCGTGCAAGAAGGCGTCCGGCCGTGTTCAGGTGTCAGAACGAGCACTTGTACTTCAAGATGAGTTTTATAAGATGAGTTTTGAGGCCAAGGGGTGTGCGGAACATGTTCCCCACCTGACTGCCACTGCTGCAGTGCCGCTGTCAGCATGCTGGTCGCCTCCTCCGCCTGCCCCAGCCCGTCCAGCAGCGCCAACTTGGTGGCCAGCACAGCGGGTCGGGCGTGCCAGGCGGGGTCTGGGATGGCCTGCAGAGACGAGAGAGGAGGAGAAAGGAGGCAGCAGCAGGGGCAGTGGTGTTGACAGCTGGCAAACGGCGACAGGCAGCAGGCAAGTGGACATGCATGCAGGATCGAAGTGGCATGCGCAAAGCGGCGAGAGCTGCGGGGCAACCAGGCACTGCCTCAGCTCAGCAGCAGCGTCACAGCGGGAAGAACAAAATGGGGTGACAGCCACAGCGGGGCAAGCAGCAGGAGCAGCAGCTGGGGGAGGGGCAAGTAGTAGTTGAAAACTACAGCGGGCAGCACTGCAATGAGCTGGCAGCAGGAGCGCTCACCCCCAGCTGCTGCAGCGCCTGCTGTGAGTCGCCTCTTGCCACCGCCAGCTGTGCGCGCATCAGTGCCGCCTCACCCGCCCTGCTGCCCCCCGCTGCAGCCAGTGCTGCTAGGACCGTGTCCGCCTCCCGTGCCTTGCCCTCCCGCCACATCAGCGAGGCTTGCAGCATGGCGGTAACCGAGGAGTTGGGTAGCTGCTTCTCCATCGACCTGAAACCACAGCATGGCATGGCCTGGCATCAGTCCTGCTGGTAAGAGGCTTACTAATACCAGCTGGAAAGAGAGTGGGACACACATATGCTCACAAATGCACGCAGGCTGACTCACCAGCACACATGCCTGCAACGACTGTGACCATCAATGTACCCCACTCCAACCCATCCATCCCAGCGCACCCAGCCAAGGAACCGCCGGCCCCACCTGATAGCCTCCTTGGCAACGTCGTTCTTGTTTGCCAGAAGGGCGGCGGTGGAATATCCCGCCAGCAGTGCTTCTCGCTGCACGCCACCCAGCCGCGAGTCCAGGCCCTGCTTCAACCGCAGGATGCCAGCTGCAACCCAGGGTAGAAGGTGGATAGTTGGCTGGGATGTGCAGGTGTGAGCAAACGAGCGATCTAGCCGTGTGCTGCTGACCCACTGACAGCATCACCCACCAAATCACACCACACATCAGCCATCACACTCCTCACGACACCAGCCAGCCCCGCAGCTGCATGACCAGCTTTCATCCACCACCCACCCACCGCTGCGCTCCATGAATGCATCCAGCTTCTTCACCGCTTCCGCTGCCACCTTGCGGCTGCTGGCGCTGCTGGCGGTGCGCAGCAGACCGGCATACAGGTTGTGGGTGGCAACTGCGGCAGCAGGTGGCAAACAGAGGGGGCGGCAGCAGTGGGCATGTAGCGTGCAGCGCAACGGGTGCATCAGCTGGCCTGAATCAAGGGTGTAAAGGGTGGAAAGGCGCGCATCGGGCACGGCTCATCTACCCGTGGTGTCAGTGGTCTGTCTTGAGGACTGCACTGCATCCTGAAGCCAGCGGGATGGCGCTTACAGCCCTCTGAACACCAAGCCACCTGCCGGCGCGGTGGCAAGTTGAGGTTGGGGCGGGGCTGTGTTGCCTGAACGGGGCTTAAAACAATGGCTGAAGCGGTGCTGCGGTGCTCACCTGAGGCTGTGGTGGTGTCATCCAGCGCCAGACCCAGCACACGCTCGTACCCAGACACAGCCTCATCATGCCGCCCCAGACTGCACACAACAACAAGAAAGTAAAACCATGTCGGGCCAGGCCAGAGTGAACAGCATCTCGCCTTGCCTCAGCTCAACACACCGGCAGCACCTTCCCAACTGTCCCTGTCAAGGGCAAGGTGTGTGTACGAGCGTCACATCATACGCGCCTAAGGCTAGCGTCTGCTGGGGCTGAGGTCTGCCCCGGCGGCCCTACCTGCCGAGCCAGCACAACCCACCCGCCATGGCTGCGCACAAACGCCGCCCTTCCCTGTCAACCAGCCCCCACACAAGTACCCACTCCCGCACCTGTCAGCCACATGTGCCAGCTGTGCGGCCACAGGCGCCAGCTCAGCGGCCACCTCATCCTCACCCAACTCCTCGTCATACAGCGCCTCCTCACCTGCACACATCCACACACACCAAGCACACTTGGCCTTGGCACACCTCGGTTCAGCTGAGCCTAGGCCTTGCACGCTCGCACAGAGGCAAGCAGGCAGGTAGGCAGGCGGGCTTCACTAGTGCACTGGCTCTGCGCCACTGCAGGCTCACCTACTGTCACTGCCAGCTGCAGCTGCTCCTGCGCCTCCCGCAGTTGACCCTGCTCCACAAGCCCGCATGCAGCGTTGAAGGCAATCTCAAAGCTGTCACGCGGCGAGATCTGCAGGGAATGCGGGAAGGGCAATCCAAAGACCATGGGCGGCAGGCAACACGTATTAGAGGAATGTGCAGTCAAACGACACCCGCCTGGTAGATCTTGCAAGAGCTGTTCCGCCCTTCCGCCCCTCCCCTGTCGGTCCACCTCAACCAGCCCCCCCCCCCAACCCNCCATCCCACCCACACACGTGCAACATGCACGCACACATGCAAACCACACCACCGTCACCCCACCCCACACGAGCATCTGTAGAAACACAGCGCTGCGGCTTAACAGCGCATGTGCAACTTCACCGAACATGCACAAAGCATTCACACGACAAACATAAAATAGTTCCCCAGTCCCATCCCTTTTGTCTGCAGAAAACCACAGAACAAGACGCCACGTATAACATTTGAACCCCGCACCTTCATTGCCTGCATGACTGCGGGCACCTCTGCTGCCCGGCCACCCGCCACATAGGCCGCCACCACGTTTGTTTGCACCTCCTGCCCCTCCCCGCCGTGGCTGCGGAAGAGCTGGCTGTAGAGGGAGATGGCCTCACGGCTGTCGCCCAGGCGGTAATGGATCTGCGGGGCACAGCTGGCAGGCAATGGCTGACATGTTCATCATTCACGGAGTTGAGGAGTGGCATGAAATGTGCTCCCATGCGCCGCAGGTGTGGGTGGCAGAGAGGCAGTTGGGCTCGCTGCAACATCCCCATCCACCACCACCACCGCCGTGACATCTACACTTCTACATCAGCAAGCAGCCCCCCACCTGTGCCTCCAGCTGCAGGCGAGCCAGATCCTTATCTGCGGGCAGCTCACGCAGCGCCGTCAGCGCCTCCCGCAGCTTGCCCCGCCGATACAGGCAGTATGCCTGCAGGCAGGCAGTGCAGGGTAATCAGCTCGCACACCTCATGATACACCATTGCAGATGACAAGCCAAAAGGTTCCCTGCCGTCGATGTCTCACCGCCGCATGTTGCCAGTCCGCCGCCACGAGGCGGCCAGGCGGCCGGTCGCACCTTTTCGTACACCATGCTGGAAGCTAATGGAGGTTGGCTGACCAGCTTTAGCGCCTCCTCATGGTTGCCTGCTTCAATCAGCAACACTGCCTTGCACCGTAAAGCATCCTCGTCCCCAGGGGCAAGCTTCAGGACTGCAGGGAGCAAGGGAGCGTGGTGGAGTAGTGCAGCGGCAGCGGCGGGGTGCTGAATGCTAGATGGTTTTCGGTCGTTGTGTGACCGGTAAAACATGTATGCCGCATCAGCTGGTGCGATATGGAGCTGTCTCTCTGTGCTGTTCCCCCAACCAAGAGATGGCACTCACTCTCATCGGCCGCCTTAAGTCCTCGCTTGCTCTGCCCATTCTTCACTGCAGTATCCAACCGCGAGAAGAGTGCCTCCAGTTCCGCCATCGGAAGCCCCTTCAATGCAGCCGATCACCGCCTGAGGAAGCCCTCTGAATGCCAAATCGTACAATGATGCATCGATCAATGCAAGGGCCGCAATGCACGGCCCGGCACGCCTCAGCTACGGGGCGCCTGTACTGCTGCCGCCCACAGCGCCAGTACTGCCGCCCATGGCCACTCAACACCTTGGCCATGTTTCGTGTGCATGAACTATAAAAGCCGGGAAACCAACCTGGTTCCAACCGAAAGTGCCATGGTATCGTTCTATGGCAGGTGTTTGGGAGTTTGTAGGGAAAGAGTCTTCTGCCAGGTACAAGTGGAATGCAACAGCGTTGCAAGGGGGGCGAGACATCACCAGGAGGTGTGTGTGTTACATAACCCCGCTACTTAGGCCCTACTGGACCTGGGCAGGGGAGCCGTACCGGCCGACTCATAACCGTGTCTGCGGGAGGCTCTCTATGATGACATCATCAACGGCTCATGTCTTCTTTATTTCACGTCCTTGTCATTCACCTGATAGTCTGCAATACAAGAAATGAAAAGAGAGCTCCACATCAGCACCCAAAGCTTTGTACATCAGAGATGCAGCACCGGCAGTGCGCAGCATCAGGTTCCGCTAGGGCTCGTACTTCCCCACACTCATCGAAGCTTTCTTGTTGCCCTTGTTGGCCTAACACAGTCTGGCAGGCCTCCTATTTGCTGTGCACAGTCAGCCGTGGGTGGACGCATTTTCAGCCCCGCCACAGCGCCACCTACTAACACCAACACCCACACCAGGCTTTGCCACCCTTCTAGCGCACCATGTTTGACTGCTGCCATCATGTACCTCAGCACCTCGTCCATTCCTTACTTATAAGGTCTTGTACCTACTCAACGTCGCAGCGGTTGGCTGACCACTGCAAACAACCGACTGTAGATTGCGCCCTGTCAGATTGCAAGCTGACAGGACAAATATCTATAGGCATTTGTTTGGACAGGTACGCGCAAGCCGTGCGAACCGGCAGACCAGGGCCGGTTGTGTTCCCCGCTGCTGATGATGGTCTCGGCTTCTCAGTGGGGTTCTGCCGCTGGAGCGCTGGCTAAGAGGTGCATAAGCTGCATGCCTCCTTCATGCTCAGCCATTTTTTTAACCTTGATGTACAGCTTGTGATGCAGAGCAGCTGTTGTGTAGCCAACATATGCGTTCCAGGGCCCCTAACCAACCAATCACCAGCATGGCCCTCATCTGCACATCGTCCCGGGCCCACCCACCGCCAGCAAGGCTGCACACAACTAGGAGGGCGGTACCGACCCACCTCGTTGAGGCGCAATTCTCTACAAGTTCCGCAACGCTCCGTGAGCCAATCCTACTTCCTTTGTGCATTGTGTGGCATGTTCTTGCGCTTCAGGCCCGCACTTGGGTCGGCCATGAGCAATGCTGCCTACAGCATGCGCCGCAGTTCGCACCTGAGGCGCCTCTACAGACCTTTGACATTTCAGAATGACACAATAAGTAAATTTGCCCTGCCGTGAGCGGTTCAGTGCAGCGGCAAGGATACTTCAACTGGGAGGCAGGCACCCGCCAGCAGTAAGGCTGGCAGTAGCACTAGCTTGTGTGGACTCATGCTCTTTGCTTTTGCACTGGGGTGTGTCTAGTGAAGGATCCAGGTTACAGGAGGATACGACGCATGTCACTGGTCTAAGGGCAGGCGGACCCTGCCTGTGCGGGAGGTGGTGGCAGGCGTGGTGCAAACGGGGCAGGTGGGAGCAGACATGGCCAGGCAACAGGTGCCTGCATTGCATGCATCATGACCAGCAAAGACATCATCTGCTCTTGGTTTTGTGGCCCCATATAAGCTTGCACACCCACTGGCAAAAACGGCAGCGGGCCGCTGGATGCTGCTAATGTTGCATCATTACCGGAGACACCACGTGCCGCTGCGGTGGTGATTCGTTGTTGCTGCAAAATCTGCTGCAGCGGTGCTGCTGGAGCAGCTGATGCTTGTCGCTCAGACAATCGCTGTGACTGAAGGGTGGGCATCAATGACGGTGCTGCGCCTGCGCTGTTTATAGCAGCAAGCCGGGCCGTGCGTGCCGCACCACGCAACCCGCCTGCTCCATCCAGCAATGGCCGCATGCTGGTCAGCAGTTGCTCATCCTCCTTTGCAGCTGGGAATCGATTGTCCGCTGTGCGCACCCGCCGCGTCTGTGGACCCCATGGCTGAAGACGTGTTGCTTCGGCATCGGACCCGCCGTCAGCTGGGGCCCCTTCATGCGTGCCCGATGCATCACCGCCGCTGCAGTGTGTGGCTCTTGCCGCAGGGCGCTTCTGCGAAAATATTGCAACAACATCGCACAACAAACACCAATCAGGGTGCTGCTAGGTTGTGCTGCTAGGCCTATGCACCGGGGGAGGGCAGCGGTAGGATGCAACCTTCAATGCTTTGCCCTGCCATGCCCATATTTGCTGACAGAGTTGACCCCTGCCACCTGCCTTGCTGCCTTATCACCTATTTCTCATGCCCATCGCGATACAGACTGCGCTGCACTTCAGCTGCTTGTGGGAAAGGCTCCACCTCTAAGCAGCTGAACATGGTGGTACTGAGCGGGATTGGTTGCTGCTGTCGTGATTGGGCATAGCGCTGGGCCGCCACTGGTGACATCGCCTTAGGCAATGCAGCAGGCAACGGCTAGAGATTGGTAATGGGATGCATAGGAAGCCGTTGCACCTGTGGCTGCGGCTCTCGCCGCTGGACAGGGGACGCTGCTGCTGAGCCTACATGCATGAGAAGAACCCTAGGGCAGGACTTGAGTTGAAGTGCCAAACTCCAGAGACGATTCAGGTTAGTGGTAGCGCTTGAGCATGGAGGGATGACTTGTGAAGGGGAACTGCACCTGGTGCAGCAGCGCACCTGTCTTGAAGACATATACTTGCACTGAAAGTTGTTTGAAAGCCAAGTTGGGGTTGGCTGTGTTGGGCCAGCTGTCCACACCATGGTAGCGGTCGCAATACTGCCAATTCAGCAGCTGTTCCAGCTGCAGCTGAAATGCACGTTCGCTAGCCCCAATGATGTGAAAAGCGTAGCCAGGGGCGCGTGTCAGGCTGTTGCTGCTGGTGGCAGCAGGCTGCATCATGCTTCCAATGCCGATCACAACATACACTTCACGCACAGTGCCGTCGTTGGCACGCTTGCCAGGCAGCAATATTACGGTGTGGTCCGCTGCCCAGCTGTTCCAACCCCTCCTGCACTGCCACTGCAATGCTGCTCGTTGGGAGGATATGGAGCACCGTTGACGGCACACTGCCAGGCGGCATAACCGCTCCCTGAAAGGTGCCTATATGCCGCACCTCAGGGTACTGCTTTGCTGCTTCCATAGGATCTGTCAGATCGCCAGAGGCTCAATCCCACCGCTCAAACGCCCGCTGAAACAACAGTGGCAAAGTTGATTGATTGAGCGTGCTGCCTGCGGCACAGTGGCTGCCGATCTCGTGTGCAAGGAACGAACATTCCATATGTGTCTGAGATACAGGAAGTCGAGCAACCCGCGCCACCACCGGCGGCCTCGCGTGGCGGGGCAGCGGGAGAGAACTAAATACGACGTCCATGGCCTTGAAAAGAGTGAGGTTGGTGCCCTGGTGCGATTGGTACGGCGTACGGAGCGTTGCGGAACTTGTAGAGAATTGAGCCTCAACGAGGTGGGTCTGTACCGCCCTCCACACAGGTATAGCACACAGTCCATACGCAATTGACACGAGGCACATCATCTGATCAGTAGTAGCTTCCAGTTAGGCTCGAGCGTTTGATAGCGCTAGCCAGACATGGCAGCGAGTGTTCCGGCATTGGCTCAGGCCCAGCTCTCGGCCCAGTGCAGGCCTGTCAGCTTGAAAGCGTCCCGTCCTGTGGCTGCAGCACCGCGCTCTGCGCGGCAGGCCTTGCAGCGGAGGCGGGCGATGCAGGGCTCGCCAGCGGGGCAGCAGCGGCGCGGCGCCCTGCAGGTGGTGGCTGTGCGGGTGGAGAACGAGGAGGTGGCACTAGGCACCATAGCCCCAGATTTTGAGGTGAGGCGTGATGGCAGACCAGCTTGGAGCAACGTTCTGGGCCGCATGCCTGGGGTAAGTCCTTCCCTCCACGCTGCTCTTTTCTGCCGCCCCTGGATAAGTCGTCGCTGCTTCCCGCACCTCTCTCCTCTGCGCGTTGTCTAATGCAGTTGCTGGAGCCTCTCACTGGCAATAAGATCAAGCTGTCTGATTATGCATCAGGGGCTCCAGCCACCCTCATCATGTTCATCTGCAACCACTGGTAAGCCATTGGTTGGCAGGACAGCACTGCTGGCAGTATCAGCCTTTGCGGTAATACCACAAGCAACACCACAGGCCGGGTGATGGTTGGTCCAGTCTGTTGGTCAATGGGCTGGCAGTGTGGGTAAGATCTAGTGAAGTTCATCACCCACGCAGCTCATAGTGGCTTGCTACGACTGGACACCCGCATGCTCAGGCTTGGACAAAAAGCGGGGCTGTTCCACCCGCCGCTGCTCTGCTGCCTTCGTCCTTCCGCAGCCCCTTTGTGGTTCATCTCAAGCCCGCCATCACCCAGCTAGCCAAGGAGTACCAGGAGAAGGGGGTCAAGGTGCTGGCCATCAGTTCCAACAGCACAGAGACGCACCCCCAGGTAGCTGGGGGCTTGCATGACCGGGTTTCCGTGTTTGTGTGGCGCCAGAAGGGCCGTGGCAGAGTATGCTGGGTCCTGGTTGTGCCATGTTGAATCCCCCTTTGCACTGCTCCCACATCTCTCATCACCAGGCCAACCTGCTATGCTGTCCCCAGACCTGCTCGCTGACCTTCCTGCCGTGCTTGTCTGGTGCTGCCCACGCTTTCTTAAGTACAGGACGGACCCGACAAGATGGTGAGCCAGCAGTGACAGTCAGTGCAGGCTGTGCTTTCGAAGGCTGCACGTTCCCCAATGCGCCGCTCCACAGCGCTGCCTTCTATACACGGCACACGGTGCACTACAGCTGGCCCCACCCTGGCCAGCCTGGCCAACAGCCACACCCAACTGCCCCGGTTGTCATTGCCACACGTCAGTTCACTGCGACCCTGCACTGAGCATCACACAAGCAGCACTATCCAGCAGAGCGGAGTTGTTGCGGTCTAATCATCACCTTTTCTATCCCCCCTGCATCTGCAGGCTGAGGATGCAAAGACGCAGGGCTACACCTTCCCCTACTTGTTCGATGAGAGCCAGGATGTGGCAAAGGCGTACTGCGCAGCATGCACCCCAGGTCAGCACACCCTCCCTCACTGTTCCGGGCGTACTGACAACGAAAAGGTTTCATCAAACATGATCGCCACCGCCCTGCCTGCATGCCAGTTGGAAGCCAACGTTGCAGAGGGAAGAAGAATCACTCCAACTCCTGCATCAGCTGCTCTTTCGTCCCTACTTCTTGCAGAGTTTTACGTCTTTGACTCCCACCTCCGCCTCACCTACCATGGTGGGTGGCGAAGGGCTGACCGGCTGGCAGACCATTGGGAACGCTGGATGGCTGCTGCTTGCTGTCTTGCAAACATGGAGGATGGGTGTGAGGCAACAGCGTTGCGAAGTGATCAATGAACTGTCAAACTGACTGAAGCACTGTTCCGCTAGGTTGGCTGCTTCCACTTCATAACAATAGTACCCACCCTCATCCACCCATTGGCTGCCTGCAGGCCAGTTTGATGACAGCCGGCCCAGCAAGTATGGCGGCAACACACCTGTTACAGGTGGGCGGCAGCCTTATATAATGGATTTGAAGACGCATGCGGTGCCAGATGCTGTTCGAGTTGTGCGGGATATGTTGACTCAAGCTTTCAGGAACATACATATGCGTGCCTGTTTAACTGGTGATGATGTTGATGAGGGTGCGGTGCAGGCGAGGACCTGCGGCATGCCCTCGACTGCACGCTGGAGGGGCGCCCACTGGAGCGGCGTGTGAAGAATAGCATTGGCTGCAACATCAAGTGGCACCCCGGCAAGGCACCTGCCTGGTTCCATGGCTGACTACAACATACCCCGGCTTGATCACATATCTGATCCCTTGGCGACAGTAAAAACAGCCGGCTGCACGCGCAACCACAGCGATGGAGCTGCCTTGTGTGAGCGAGCAGCAGCATGCGGCAAACAGTTTTCTTGCACACGGCTCTCCCTTAATTTTCCAACTTTTATGCTGGCAGCTTGCATTTGTCATTGGTTGATGAGTTCCTATATGGTGTTCAACTCCAGGGACCCCGCTGCTTCAACACTCCTCCATTGTTCGATTTTGTTAGATTCAAGGGCATCGGTGAATTTTGAATGCTGTATGCACACATTGATGGTTTGTGCAAGGACGTCAACCTGTTGAAGCGAAAGCGCACTAGGTGAAAGAATGGGTAATGGAATGAAATGTAGCTGGAGGACATGGCGGCCGGGATGCCAACATATGCAGAGACAGCAGACTGGGCAGTGCACTGTGGCCATGCACAACTTCTCAGCTGCCACATGGCTATTTCATGCTGTGCTGAGCTGCTTGCTGCATGCCTGCAACGTCTCCAGCAAAGCGGCCTCTGCAGCCGCAGTCAGTCGACGGGTTTCAGCAATCTCCTGCAGCGCCTCTGGGGCAGCCTTCCGCACCGAGTCGGTCAGCTGGCTCAGCCGGGCCGCCACCTCGGGGGGCTGGGTGCCATCCAGGAAGCCGCGCTGCAGCGCCAGAAGCTGCACAACCTGCTGGCCAGGAGGGGGTGGTGGTGGCTTGGGGCAGGGTTGGGGCGGCACTCTTGGGCGAGCCGTGCTGGGTGGGAACTTGGAGGTAGGCAGGAATCAGCGGCGGCAGTAACATTGGACAGCTGAATTTGTACCTACCGAACCCATGTTGAGCCAATTGACAACCAAGGCCAATGCAAAGCCCAAACCAGCCCCGTCCGCGCTCTACACCCCACCTGCTCTTCAAGCGGGATGGTGGAGCGGGGCGGCTGAGGCAGCGCAGCCGCCACTAGACCCGCACGCTGCAGTGCACGCTCGGCTGCCGGATCGTCTATGCTGGCTGAGAAGCGGGCCGCATCAGCTGCCTGTGCCAGCTCCAGCCGCACCTGCAGAGGCGGCCGGGAGGGCAGCAAGCAGGGGAGCCATGTGATGGGGGAAGGCCAACAACTCTTGTCGTTGGATGCAGGCAGGTGTCGCAAGGCAAGCTGAGTGCCATCTGGCGCGTTCTGTACTTCTCTGTGCACCCTGCATCGACTCATTCTCAAGCAGACCCATCCACCCCCCCATACACACTCCATCAGCCTACCTGGGGCGCCAGCACCTCCAGCGCTGGGTGGTATGCGCGTGAACCAATGCGCGACACAGACAGCTGCGGGTCCACACACACGCCGCCAGTCACTGCAGGGGGTGTGGGGCACCAGCCGTGGTCTGTGCACTTCGAGTTGTCCCCAAAGGTCGCTTGTGTGGGCATCATGTACCTCAGGTTCAGAGCTGGTTATAGGAGGGCTGTGTGAACACGCGGCGGATGGCCGCATGCAGAAACAGCAGGGAATGCTAAGACAGAAATTTGTTGCTCACTCACCTATAAGACTGCGCAGCCCAATCCCTTGTTGCTAGCCCAGCAGACGCAAACAAAACTATCTACAACTCATCTCACCTGGATCCCGAACCGCCCTGAGCACCACCTGGCCGTCTGTGATGCTCATCAGCTCCTCAACCACCTCGGTGCGCAGCTCCTGGGGGCCTGGCTGCCGCCCCGCCCCCGCAGCCGCCTCCTTGGCTTCAAGGGCCGCCAGCAGCTTGGCCTTCTGCTCAGCACTGAGGTGGCGGTAAGCCTCAATCTTCTCGCGCGCCCGGCGGGCCTCGCCTGTGAGGCAATGGGTGGGGGAGGGTAGGGAGCCGGATCGTGGGCGGATGGGTTAATGGGTCTGCAAAGGCAGGCCTGACCACGAGGTAAGGTTGGTTTGTGGGGTGCTAAGCCAGGGATGTATGGCAGAGTTGTATAGGAGTAGCATCACGGACACGCAAACATCGCGGGAATGGGAGCGGTGGTGCTGCCACCAGAATAGCCAGCAGCAGCACAGGCTCACCACTGGCGGGCACCCCGGGTGTCACCAGCAGCATGGTCATGGTGCCGCCGCGCAGCCGCCGGTGCATCTTGGCTGCACGCTGGATCAGGCTCGAGAAGAACCTGGGGGCAATCAAGTAGGTGAATGGGGTGGGTGGGCAGGGTAGGGGGAGAGTGCACAGGAAGGGAGGGGATACATCACGTCGAGGGCAGGTCAGTTAGAGTTGGACGCTGTACCGGTTGTATGTTCAGGCTGTTGGTGGCAAAAGGCTGCTCCCACCCCGGAAATGTGTGCATCCCTGGCTGCCTCACAAAGCGGGACATGTAAAACCCCGCAGGCATGCGTGCACAACATGGCACGGCTGAAGTTGTGGCTGGTGCAGGCACAGGCGCTGCCTGCCGGGCTCACCGCCGCCGTTGCGCCGCCGCAGCCGACACCAGCATGCCTTCATACTCCACCAGCTCCTCTGCTGGCTCCTCCCCAGCTCCCGCTCCACTGCCTGCCCTGCTTCCTGCTGCATCTGCATCCACAGCTGGGCCAGAACCTGCCCCAGCGCCTGGAGCCACCCCCGCGTCCACCTGCTGCTCCTCGGGCGGGCTCGCTGCTGGGCTGCCTGCTGTGGTGGTGGCAGAGGCTGTACTGGCAGCACTGGCAGCTTGCAGCTCCTGCAGATCCTCGTCCGTGGCTGCACATGCATGTGGCGGTGTGCAATAATACGCAAAAAGGAGTGAGGGGAAGGAAACGGAGAAAGATTGGGCAGAACGTGGTAGGGCTCGGACTCAAAAGGCAGATGGGCGTGTGGTACTAAGGTACGGTGGGCAGAGAATGTTCAGTTGTAGGCAACTGGTGTACGGCTGGAGACGTGGTGAGTGGATGCCATCCTTCTGTCTGCTACCAAAGCATCTTGCAAGGCCATCGCCTGCCAGGATTACGCCCAACATGCCACAAGCACCCACCCGCCATGTGAACTGTGCCAGCGGACGGGACTGGAATGCGCACCTGCTTGAGCCGCTGCCCCCAGGTTGGCCATTGCGTATGTGATCATCTCCCACATGTTCACCTACGCACAGCACAAACAGGAGGGGCATGAGCAGCACATCAAGCATCACAACAATACACAAGGCAGCGATTGATAGGGTGACCTGCCCACGGGTGAAGCACAACAAAGCGGCAACACTAGCTTTCCAATAGACTCGTGTTCCTGGGGTGCTGTGCGCTCTGCTGTGAGCCAGCCACCCGGCCTCTAAACCCCCACCCACCCACCATGACAGAGGCATCATTGAGCAGCACCAGCGCGTGGCCTCCCTCATCCCGCGACCGCTCCGCTATGCTGCAGGCCGCCAGCATGGCAGCGTACTGCTCCCCCAGTGGGCGATCCCCAGTGGCAGCCACCACAGTGGTGTACTCCATGCAGCCGTGCCGCTGTAGTGCCTCCACAGTGCGGGACAGCTGCTCGGGGCTGCTGCCCACAGCAGCATACACGCAGCGCACGCCGGTGCCGCGCTGCCCAATCACTGCGTCAATGCACAGCTGCATGCAAGGGTTGGGGTTTGGGGNNNNGTCAATACGTTATCTGATTTGGCCTTGAAAGATCAGAGCACCAGTAGGGGGGGTGCGGGCAGCAGACTGTGTGTGGGTGGGGTGCTGTGGCACGGATGCTGAAAAGAAATGGCACAGAGGCTGCGCGGCTGCTTGGTTGAAGAAACACTGGGTTTTGTGGGTGCCATGCGTGCTCACGACCCCACAGGCTACTGGGGCACTCCACCAACTACTGGGCCGCGCCCCAGCCCAGCCCCGCCCAGCCCAACCCAGCCAGGCCGCCCACCTGCGTCTTGCCGCTGCCCTGTGGGCCCACAATCTGCTGCGCCTGCCCGCGGCCCAGAGGCGTCAGAATGTCAAAGGCCTGTAGCAGAAGCCCAGGCCCGGGCAATCGGGACAGCAGGCCCAAAGTCGGAACAACACACGCAACTGGCATGGCCGATACTATGCACCTAGGTATGCTGGCAAACAACCAGCAGGGTGCGCAGGACCAACTGGAAGGAGGCAGCGGGCACCATGCTGATGAAGGCCACCAGGCAGGTGTAATAAGACGGGGAAGGAGCAGAAACAGTGGCAAGGACAGCACCATTGACCACCAACCACCATCGCACAAGCATAATCAGCAGCAGCACCCTCAGCAGGCAGCAGCAGGCATGACCCACCTTCACCCCCGTCAGTAGCGACTCATTGATCTGTTCCCGGCTGTCCATATCAGGCTGCCTATTCAGCAGCGGCAGCAGCTGGTCCGCACCAATGGGCTGCGGGGGAGCGCCAGCATTGCCGCTTTCACTGCCCCTGCCGCTGCTGCTGCTTTGTTGATGCTGCTCTGCCGATGCTGGTGGCTGCACTGGGTAGGGGCGGCCCAGGAAGTCCACCACCTGACTCACAAGCGCCTCGCCCACTGCATGCAGAAGCCACAGCATTTGCCGTCCATCAAAGAACATCCAATTGATGGCAGGCAACAAGCGTAGCGGCTGTGGCAGGCGAATTGGCAAGACAATGTGTGTGAAGTGAGAGTAAAAAGAGCCACATGCTGCGATAACTTGAGTCTGCAACTTGAGTCTGACATGGACAACCCCAGCTGCCCACCACTCCCATTCCACACAAACCCACCCAGTCACAAGTGCCACAACCACTGTTCACCCACCTGGCACCATCATCTCCTCGTACTCGCGCTTAGTAGTGGCCCCCTCCTGTTCATCCACCACCTGCAGGGCAGCAACCACGCAGGCAGGCAGCCGGTTAGCAGGGGCAGGTACTTTGGCAGCTGCAGAAGTTGAATGGAGGGTTGCCCTGTGGTTGTGAGATGTGTCTCTTGCACTCATGCCCTTCCGCTCCAGCACTGCATATGCCCAACCCTGTAAACACTACATCAGCAGAGCGGAGGCATGGCACCAAGGGATGTAGGCAGGCGCATAGGCACAGGAGCAGGTAGCCTGGTACCTGCAGGATGCCTTTGACCTGGCACTCCACGCCATCACCCACTGACACAAGATCAGCGCCGCCCAACAGCAGCGCAAAGACCACATTGTCAGAGCGGCGCCACAGCATCACACTGCAGAATGGCAGGCATGAGCCATGAAGGTGGGAGGGTGGGATAGGTAGGCAGGAAGGGGGCAAACACCGGGCAGAGATGTTTTGTAGATTTGTCAGATTTCTGGCTAACCTTAAGCAGCATCAGCTTGAACTCACAACATGCCAGCCCATAATGGTGGAATGCTTGAGGAAGCACGTGTGCGCCACCCAGTTGGACTGCTCTGGGTGTGGCAGGTTTGCTGCCTCTGGCTGTCCCTACTCTCACCCGCGTGCTCCGCTTGAGAAGGCCAGGCAGGTGCCAACATCAGCATCGTTGTTCAGCCCCTCAATGATGGCAACGTTGTCCTTGGCGTAAAGCACCTGCTGGGCAGCAAGAGCAAGAGCAGGGGCGCACTTGGAGCAGGCAGGAGCCTACATGCGTCAGTGGCGGCAGCGGCAGCACCCAGCCGGTGCCCTCCGCTCACCCTGCCCACGTCCACTTTCTCTAGCTCGATCTGTCGCTGCACTTCCAGCTGGCTGGGCTTTAATGTGCGTTTCTTGAAAAGCGCCAGTTCTGCCTCCCAGTCGGGTTCTGTCTCGGAGCCCTCCTGGGCTCGCGGCCGGCATTGCTGTCGCGCCATGCATCTGAGGCGACTTGTGCCATGTGCAAATAATCGCCGCGGCTCTGCCCCGCACATCCGAGGTGGGCGCAAGCTGCCTGTCTGCATGGTGGGACGCAGACGGCCGCCTTTCAATCAATCAAACATGGTTTGACAATCCTTGATCATCAACATGCTGCGTAGAAGTCCAGTCATCTAGATGCAGCCCATGTGGCGGCGGGCAGCAGGCAGCGTGTGGCGGTAATTGGGCATACCACAGTTGAGAGCATCAAACACCCTACAGAACGTGCATGACACTATTTATCGGATTACAAGGAAGATTTACTGCCATGTCTTTATGTCTGCAACAGCGAAATGAGATTTACCATGGTTGCGGTGGCTTCCCCAAAAAGGGCTGCTGTTGACATGAGGTTTCCTACCGGACAATGTGTCTGTCACAAGGCTGTATATGCATGTTCTGAACAAAGGGTGGGCTTTACACCAGCTGGTTGGTCAACAAGTCTCCTGCACATGTTATCATATGCAAAAGAGGGGGGTGCGGCGGCGGAGTGGTCACAGCAGACCCAGCACGTCCGCCGTTTTATGCAAAAACCATATCAGCTTGTCGCATAGCATCATCATCCAGCGGTTCAAAACCAAACAGAAGCAGGTCGAGACACCAACAGTGCCACATGCAGAGCGTGCGTCTGTGGCCCACCACCGTGCACGAGCGGACACTCAAGCAGAGCTCCCGACGGCAGCGCTTAGCCCACCTTGTTTCCAGAGTGCGCCCGGCAGCGGGCCTGCCGCAGCCGCACAGGTGCCGCGCTCTGCCGCCACCGCTGCCGGCGGGGGCCATGGACGTCTGTGAGGCGTCACCCTTTTTCTTTAAAACGCACCATGCAGCATGCAATCCGAATATTCAATCTGAACGGCTGGTATTTCTGCAGACGGACGTTGCTTGCGGGCGCAAGCGGCAGCCTAGCACTGGCGGGCGGCCTTCTGATGGCTGCAGGGGCGCTGGGTGGGGTGGCCATGGCAGCAGCGGCAGCTGACCCCAACACGCTTGTTCGCTCAGGAATGAACAAGTTCCGACAAAACGATGTGGAGGGTTCTGTGACAGACTTTAATGCGGCACTGGCTGCACGTCCCGCCATTCGGCCATACTTGTGGCAGAGGGGGCTTAGCTTGTACTACGTGCAGCAGTTTGACGAGGGATCCAAGCAGGTGCCCCGCTTGGTTGGTACTAATGCCGTTTACCCACGGCGTCACGATATGTACGATTGATGTCACTCCTTGGGCAACCTGCCAGCTAGCTGCAAGCGGGCAGGGCTTGTGAGAAGTACACTATGTGCTGCTGACGCTCTTTTGACGCTGCCGCCCGCTCCTGCCTACCCTGCAGTTCCGCGTGGACGTTAGTGTGAACCCCAATGACACAGAGGAGTCGATCTGGACCTTTCTGTAAGCTTGCTGTGCTTCACTCACGAGAGCTGTGCTGTTGCATCCTTCTGTATCGCCACCTGCAGCCCCTTCCATGCCCCGAGGCTAGCGCTGCTATACTTGTGCCCTGCCTGCCTATCCCGGTGGTACCTGCTGGCTGCTGACCTGTCCTGGCACGATTGCAGGTGTGAAGCGCAGCTGGTAGGCCCAGAAAAGGCGCGGGAGCAGTTCTTGGAGGCAAGTTCGGTTCTAGACTATCGGTTGCTGCTCATATTCCGTTCCTCAAGTTGCTACTGCCGAGGCCGCGATTGCAGGCAGCTGCTGGCAGGTCAGGGTCAATCAAACTCCACTACGGTGTGGCTCCCCCTCCCATCTGAAGCTGCTTGCTTTGCTGGCTATCCTTCACGTGCAGGTTGGGCGGGACCCCAGGCCAGTGATGAGAGCTGCGGTAAGTCCATGGAACAGCCGCGCCTGCACATGCATGCACAAGCTATTGGCCTGCAGCAACTGAGGAGCCACCTGCAACGCTGCCTCCTTGCCCTTCCTTGTGGTGCCCTGCTCCGCAGTACAAGTGCTTCAGGACTGGCGCACAGCCAGATGTCATCCTGCAGGTACTGGTACCAATGCATGCAATCTTGCAGGCAGCGCGGGGCCAGGTTGAGCTAAATGCCACTCTGCGCAGCAAATAAGCAGGCGCCGTGGGCATCTGATCCAACCGGCCCTCAGTTGTCTGCCTGTCACAACCCCATGCAAGCACACACTGTGCCTATTGCAGGCGGCTGGTGGCGACCAGCAGGGGCATGATGCCTTCTATGCTTTCTTGTATGTGGGTTTGTGGCATGAAGCGCATGGCAACTCCCAAGCAGCCGAGGAAGCCATCACACAGGTGCAATCAACATTGCATGTTGATGTTTATGTTGGGATTGGGTCATTTGTTGACATGTTGCTGCCAGGCTGCTTTGCACATGGCAGAATGTCAATCAGTAGCGGCATGCAGCATGAATTGGCAGCTTTCCCCTAACATTCATGCCTGCTGCACATGGCCTCGCTTGTTTGCAGGCCACCCAGACAGCCTATGCCAAGCAGAGTGGCGATTACATGGCAGCACTAGCATCTGTGCACTGCTTGCGGAGAGGCTGGCAAATCTAATGGCCAGCTCATCAGTAGCTGCATGGAGTCAACGCTGCACCCACCCACATCACCACCCACTGTCGTGAGCTGCTGCCTTGCCTGTTATGGTTTCGCTTGCGATCTAACTTTTGGCCATGCCAAGTGTGACGCCAGGTGTTATAACTTGTGCTATTCAGTTACAAGCAAGTGGTACAAGCGCAATTCCAGATGCTTGTGCGGCGCGTGCCAAACAGACACGCAGCCTGGGCGCGAGGCCGGCGGCAGAGGGGCGCGTGGAGCGCACCCCACCCGCTGCCGTGTATGCCTCACTGCAGGTGTGCCGGTCGGTCCTGCCGCCGACCAGCCCTCTCCATATCAGACGACGGCGCGACCTGGCATGTTGCTGCGCCAGCTCACGCCTCGGCCAGCTGGCGGGTGCCAGCTTACGCCTCCTTGGATGCCACCGAGGCCATGCGCATGGCGCGCTTCTTGGCCAGCGACTCTGAGCGGCGCTCACGCTGCTCCTTGAGGCGCTGCACCAGCAGCTTGTGGTAGTCAGCCGCCTCCGCCTTCTTGCGAGAAATGCGCTCCTTCTTAAGGGCGGCCCGCCGGCGCTTGCGCTGCAGCACCTGGGGCGTCACCAGGCGCTGGATCTTGGGGCACTTGATGGTGGTCTTGCCGTTCTGCAGGGAAGAGACAGGCAAAAGAAGGGGTTACGATACGGTAGTAGCTCATCTACTGGTCTACGGATTAGATCAGAAGCTTGGTTCCATTGGCTGCCGGTTAGCGTGGAGGAATCACAACCGCCGCAGCGCATGCCGGCACCAGCACAGTGGGTGAGAGCTCCGCGCCACTGCTAGCTGCGCATGGGGCATGCATCACGGTGCTTTCATGATGCCCCTGGCCCAAACTGCTGGCCAGGCCGGGCCCCGTGAGACCGTGAAGAATTTCCCCCCGTGTGCCCCCGCTAGGTAGCCACCCCGCTCAGCCGTCCCGTGCTGCCGACGCCAGCCCGCTACCCTGCTGCAGGCGCCACAACCTGCTGCACTCATATCGTGTCCGCTGCTGCGCCAGTGCGGGCTTGAGTGATTGGCAGCTTCCCCACTCCCTCAGTGCCTGTTGCTCACCTTCTCCACCTTCTTGCCGTAGATCTTGACGTAGTGGCGCACGTCGTCGTCCTTGGTAAGGTTGAACATCTTGCGGATCTTGGAGGCACGCTTGGGGCCGCGCTGGCGGGGCTTCTCCTCGTCAGTCAGACCCGGCAGCTCAGCCTCGCCTGTGTGTGTGTGTGTGTGGGCGGCGGGGGGG
>JAAMXP010000302.1:0-16280 GCA_019693395.1 Ettlia oleoabundans
ACCCACCACACACGCCACCACCACCACACAGACACACACACGCCACCCCCACGCACTTGGTGCTCGAAGAAGTTGAAGTCGAGGTAGCGCTCAAAGCGGCGCACAAAGGGGATGGAGCTGGCCTGCCACTGTACCGCGTAGGTGAAGGTGAGGGAGGCGCTGCTGGTCAGGGGCTGGGGGGACTCGCTGGTCAGGTTGATGTGGATGATCTGCAGGCGCATAAGTGATATCAGAGAGATATTTTACTACTGGTGGTCCTATCCAGTATGTAGTAACAGGAATGTTTAAGATGTTGGAACGATGAGTGACCTTAACTAAACCCATTGAGTAGGCATATTGAATGCCATATGGTGGTGGAAGACTGAAGCTATAAGCTACATTTGTGTTTGTGGCTGATGATTGGAGTGGTATCCAGCTGCAATGCACATAGGCGGCGCACAGCGCGGCCAAAACCCATCCGCCCCACAGAAGCAATGCGCGCAGGTCGCACAGCGTGGTCATACCCTGCCGCCGCAGCGAAGCAATGCTGCCATGCTGCATTCCACATTGTCGGCGTATACCGTGGTCGTACCCCTGTCACCCCACAGGAGCAATGCACAGCAGATAGGCACAGCGCACACAGCGTGGTCGTAAGCTGCAACCCCACAGGAGCAATTCTGCAATCCTGTACTGCACATTGGCGCGTGGCCATATATGGCGTGGCCATGTACAGCGTGGTCTCACCCTGTCACCATTGTACGCAATGTCAAAGGTTTTGTGAGTGTAGATGTAGACGTTGCTGTCGCCCTTTGTCTGCTCCGGCGGCGGCCCCACAAACCCCCAGATGGGCAGGTCGTCCGCAAAGAACTCGTACCAGTAGTGCCGCCGTACCGCCTCTGTGAAATCCTCCACCTGCGGTACAGGCGGTACAGGTGTACACTGCATGGGTGCGTGCGTGTCTCTGTTTTCGCGTTTCTGCAGCCAAATAGTTTACGACATACTGATAGCTCTGATGCCGTAGGCTGCCCCCCTGCTGCATGCTTAGCTGCCGAACCGGCGTGCTGCTCCGCTTGTCATCAGCTACGTGAGATGCCGCGTGCGCCAACTGCCATTTCGCCAACTTATGTCTGCTGCTGCCGTCACAAGTGCTGCTCACGCTTTATATCAATAAAGAGCATCCAGAAACGCACGATGCACGATACATGAACGGTGGCCCGTTTCCCTTTTTCAGAGCTGCTGCCCATACAGCGTGAACAACCGCAGTGCGAACAACTGACGAGAAGCAGCAACATCACATCACAACAACCAGGCAGTACGTAGGCCTGCGCGCAGCACCCACCTTCTCGTCATCCAGAGTCACAGTGCAGATTTCTTTCTTCGGCATATCTGTCCTGAACTTAACCTCCAGGCCGGAGTCAATGAGCTCGTTGCCCTGAAGCACCTCTCCCAATCCGCCCCACTTGTGCCGCGGCCTCTCAGTGGGCTGGGGCTTGCAGAAGGGCAGCAGGTAGTAGTTGTCTGCAGGGGTGGGCAGGCAGGTAGGTGGGCAGGCAGGCGGGCACGTGAGACGCAGACTGGAGAAGCAACAAAGCAGCGAGTAATAACAGACTGCAGGCGGGCAGGCAGGTGATAGAAGAGCTTGAGATCACACACATATATTTGGCGGCGTGATAGCGTGCTACACAAACGGTACAAAACTCAAAATAATAGGGCAAAGGGAGCCAAAAGGGCACGCGCTGCTACCGCCTGCCAGCCGCCTGCCATCACACAGGAAACGCCGCCTGCGCTCACATGTTTCCTGCGGGTTGTTGTACGGCCCGACTTTGTTTACCCACAACGTCACCGCATCTCCCACTTGATACTGCAAGGCAATGCACGAGGGGACAGGGTCGGTCATGCTTGGAAGCAGGCGTAGCGGTAAGGACTGTGGGCGCCAGCAGGGGCGGTGGCGGCATGGTTGTTGGAGCCCGTCTGCTGCCCAGGGCCGTCGGGCAGTTGTGAAGTGAAACAGCGTTAGGGAATCGTATCACTGTGCAGCCGTTGGAGGCAGGGCTGCGAGCGCGGCTGAGAGATCGTTTGCAAACTTTGTGCAACACTCACCCTGTGGTTGTGTTCGTCTGCTGTGGCGCATCCCACCAACAGGATCAGCGCCGCAGCGACGACAACTGCGCGGAGCCCTCTCATTGCTCCTGCTGCCAGCCACCCCTGAGCATAAGCTCTGCGGCCCGCTGCTTGGATCTGAACGAGCCCTTGAACCCGATGTATCCGTGTCAACGCTCGCAGCTGCTGAACAAAGTCCTGTGTGCTGCTGGCAGCTTTTTCTGTCGGGAAGAAAACCGAGGGAAAAACGCGCAAGTTTGGGCGCAAGTAACTCGCGTTGCTGGCTGCTAATGATCCGACCTTCTTTCGATTTTGGTTAGTCGATACAAACTCGGAACTGAGAACGCGGGGTGTACAGCCCGACGGCAGGCATCTTCTCACATAGTTGATTTGCTGCGGTTGAGAACGAGCACATAGGTAGGACTAGGGTTGTGCGCTCAGGCGCGGTCGATCAGACACTGCAGCCACCAAGGCGGCACCCGCCGCCGCTTGCACCGCCTGTAACTAGCTGTGTTTTTACCCCGCAATGCCCTTGCATTTTTACCTCTGGTTGTTCACCTACACCAAACTTATACCTATAATAGGCGATGTCTTTGGTAGTTTCATCGTGTGTTCAGGGACGAAACCGCTTGGAGGAAGTGTCATCAAGCATGGCGGTGGAAGGGAACGCTGCTGCAAGCACCGGCAGCCGCCTCTCCGTCGAAATCTTCGAGGTTGGTATCGGCTGCGTGTAGTGTACAATCAATGCGTTGCCTTGTGTGACAGGAAGTGGTTGGCATGAGCCATATGGCAAGCGGGCCGTCAACCACAGCCATCACTGCAGCCCTGCCGGTACACGTGCCGTGTACTGCCGCTGCTGCGCTGGTCACTCTTGCTTGCATTCTAATCATTTGCTTTTGCTGCCCCGCCTGCCCCCCCCACCCCGGGGGCTCCGCAGGCGCTGGCAGACAGCAAGAAGGCGCTGCAGCCTGTGCTGGCGGCAACCCCTGGCTGGGGTCAGGTGAGGGTCGGCAGGATAGGCTTGGTGGTGGTCAGATGACACCACGCCTACAGAAGCTGGGTAGTTGCCACCTCTTGTCATCTCGCTGCCAGCGCGAGATGGGCAGCTTGGCAGCCAGGTGTTCCATGGTGGCGTTGGCCACGCCCAAGTTGCCCCCGCTGTTTGTCACGTCGCTGTTCGTTGCGGGTGAACTATGCTGCCTTGTGCTGCTATACTTGGAAGCGGCTATCATAGCAAGTATGAGTCACAGCCTTTCCAAGATGTTAGGTAGCAGTCGTTACTGGGCGTTACTAGTTTATAGCTCCCGTTTTTCCTGTGTTGCCCACCCCGCATTGAGCTTGTAGCACACGTGCAATAGCACAGCCACCCAAGTTGTCTGTGGTTTTGTTAGTCCTCTGGAACCCCACCTCCACCCCACACCCCAAAGCACACAGGAAGCGGCAGCAGCTGCCACCGTGCACCAGATCAGCGGCGCCCTGACCAACCTTGTCTACCGCTGCACCTCTCCGGCAGCCGCCAGCAACGGCACCGTCATTGTGCGAGTGTTTGGCCGGGGCAGCCAGCTCTTCAGCAAGGAGGAGGAGCGCAGCACATTCCTGCTGGCCGCCAAAGTGGAGCTGGGCCCTAAGTGCCTGGTGGGTATGGGGGTGCCTGCTGCAGGGAATCAATGTAAGAAAAGAAGTGTTGTCATGAGGTCTATGACCAGGTGGCAAAGCAGATGTTAGGCTCGCATTAAACACCGTCCGAAGTGCCAATCAACCTGCCCCAACCCACGTCAGCTGTGACAGCCAAACATCATCACCCCAACCTGTTTGGTGCTTTGCCTTTTTGGTGCAACCACAGGCAAACCTCAACCCCGCATACCCACCAGACGCTTGGGGCCCAGCCTCACTTTGCCTGTTTGGTGCAAAAACAGGCAAATCTCACCAGGCACCCCCATACCCAGAACCGCCTCTCTATCATCAGCAACAACTGGTCAAAGAGACACCCACTGTCCTACTCACTACCTCTCCTCCCCTTGAAAACTATGCCTTCGTATCCCCCGCAGCTTGAGTACGAGAATGGGCGGGTGGAGGAGTTCCTCCCGGGCGCCAGCCTGGGCTGCGAAGAAATGCGGGACCCAGCTGTGTCGGCGGCAATAGCTGCCGCCCTTGCAGTGTTTCACGTCCGCATGACGGCAAGCTTGCCAGCAGATCAGCATCCGGCTTCAGTGCCCGCAAACTTGCTGGCAGCAGGGGGCGAGCAGCAGGGATCTGGCGCCGGCAAGCTGCAGGCAGGCATATTTGAGCGGTTGCGGCAGTGGTATGCGGCGGCGCAGCAGTTGTGTGGTGAGGAGCTTGCAGGTCTGGGCTTGGCAAATCTTCCGGATGAGGTGGGTGGAAGGAACGGTGACAAAAGGAGGTTAACGAAGTGAGGGGCGAAGAGGCGGTGGGTGGGGGCCTGTGCTGCCTCGGCCACCGGCTTCTCATATCATGAGTGGGTTACCCTCCACGTCAGGCCATCTCAATCTCCAACCCCTATTTCTTGAGCCATACTTCCTACGACTTGACCCAGAGCTTAGCTTGGCATTACGGATGATCATGCTAGTTCAAGGGCTGACATCCAATACAGCACGCTGCTGGGGGAATATTCTGTCGGGCGGACAACCGTCGTTTCACTTCTTTCTTCCCTGATCTCAACCGTTAACCACGACGGGCATGCGTGTGCCAGGTCTTGCCCATATTCCTGCCTCTGCCTGCCGCCTCTGCAGCTGGATGCACTTGAGGCCCGGCTCCACCAGCTCTACCCCTCTTGGCTGGCCTTCTGCCACAACGACCTGCTGTCCGGCAACATCCTGCTCTTCTCTGATAACAGCACCGCCGACGGTAATGCTGGCGCCGATATGGACCGCTTTGCGGACGGCAGTGCTAGCTTGAAAGATGGCAAGAGCAAGGGCGGCAGCAACGGCGATGCAGCAGCGGCAGGGCCTGCAACAGCAGCAGCAGCAGCTTCAGCTTCAGCTGGGGGGGCAGCAGCCGAGCCCGATGCCCCGCTGACGGCCAACGGCACGGCCGTCGCCACTGGGGGTGCCAGCGTGGCGGCGGCGCCCAGCAGCGGCGGCATGTGGGTGAAGCTTATAGATTACGAGTACAGCACACCCAACGACGTGAGGCCGCACCAGCAGTGCTTGCTCAGCCAGTTGTCTTTGTGGCGTAGCATAAGTGTCAGCTACCTCTGGCCAAAGAGGGTTTCACAGTGAGCATTTGTTAGGTGTCAGCCTGTTGTGTCAAGTGGCCATCCCCCCATTCAGCATCCCCACAACCGCCATATTTTACCCGGCTCGCTCTCTTGCTCGCCTATGCCGCAGGTTGCCTTTGACCTTGCCAACCACTTCTGCGAGTGGGCTTATGACTACAGCGCTGGTGAGCTTTGCCTGGCTTCAGTCGGCATTGTACGCTTTTTTGTGGTGGCACAGTAACTCGGCACTAGCTTGTGAACATGTGAGGTGGTGTGACCCAAACCAAATGGATGCCCACTTAGTGCATTCAGCTCCGCTTGTTGAGTTCCTGGTACGTGTACTGCTCGGGATGCCAAAGTTTCATGCTATGCCTGCTGTGCCTGCTGGCCTCACTGCCTGGTCTGTGCAGACGATGCCCACACCTTTCACGATGACTGGCTGCCTTCAAAGGAGCAGCAGCTGCACTTCTGCCGCGCATACGTAGCAGTCTTGCAGCGGCAAGCGACGGCGGCAGCCGGGGCTGCTGATGCCGGCACGCAGCTGGCGCACAGCATCTTGGCTGCCGGTGCAGGCAGCGACAAGGGCGGGGGCAGCATGGCCGGTAATGGCGGCGATGCGGGGATTTCTTGTGCCCCCGAGGAGGGTGCGGTGCGGCTGCTGCAGCGCAAGGCGCAGGCAAACATGGCTCTGTCGCTTCTCATGTGGGGGCTGTGGGGCTTGGTGCAGCACAAAACCTCGGACGTTGATTTCGACTACCTCTCATTCGGCAGGCAGCGAATCGAGCGGTACCACGTCGCCAAACGGGCGGTCCTGGAGCAGCAGCAGGAGGGAAGCTAACCAGAAGCTGCCGCCGTCCAGCGGGAGAGCTGCCTGTGAGATGTTGGAGAGAAGCATGTGGAAGGCTGGGTTGCACGGTGAGCAGGGCAGCTGGGGTTCACGCAGCAGTTGGCGTGCCAACAGGCAGCGGCTCTTGGGCTGTGAGAGCAGCACATATGCCCTTGTGAAACCTGGAGAGACGGTTCCAACGCCAGCAGCAAGCAGCCAACAGGATGGGAGCTGTGCGGATTGCGACACTAAGAGCTGGCGGCAGCAGGCGTGCCCACCTTCCTGCCAATCAGAGGCCATTGATAGAAAAGCATGCGGGGGAGGGTGTTCCTTTACCGTGACCTATTTTCAGAAACCAATTCTATCATTGCCTCCACTTTATAGCTGTTAAACCTGGCTGTGTCTGCACGTGAACTCAAAAAGAATGCAATTTGCTGCAACAGATGAGTATCAAGCGACACCGCCCCGCCATGCAGACGGTTTGCATGCAACCACCAGCAGGGCGGTTGCTGAGAGACATTGCAAGGCAACAAGTATGACGAGCACTTCCCTCATTGTAAATATCTTTCCGCCAGACAGGCTGTCATTGTTTGTTGTTGTTTGTTATGGACTACTGATGCGCTGCGATGTGTGCCACCGCAACCGGCCCACAGCACGCATGCCGCAGCACAGCACTTGGTACCCTTCTCTCTGCTTTTCTATTTTGTTGTTCGTTGGGCAGATAATTTGTCGACGCCGTTGCCACAACTGCAGCTTCCCAGCACTTTGTCTTGCGCAGCGAACCTCGCATATTGTGCTCTTTGGTCAATGCGGTTGTGCATTCCGTGTTGAAAAACGCACTTGAGATCATTGTATAAGCGAGGCGGGTGCACGACAGTGTCGACAAAACCCTTCTAACCAGCTACCCAAGAGCTAGCCCACACGTATGACAGGGCGCGAGCTAGGTGCGGCGTAGCATATTCGCCCCAATAAAGCCGCCGCTGCCAGCCGGCGCCGCACCGCTGCAAGTGAAGTACCTGAGGTGCTGTGCTGCAAGCGACGCTAGCCTTGCCAGGCAGCGCCCTTGTGCTGTTTCTTGTCCATCCCTGTTTTTATTAAGCATTTTACCATGATTTGCACCTTCTCAGAGGTGCAATGATCGGTGCCCTTTTTTCTTTAGGTACAAAACACAGCTGAGACAGCACTGCAAGCTTACGAGTCATGGTGGAGGCAGGGAGCACATCCGAGTGGCCAACCAGCTGGTGCAGCTTGCGTGTTGATATTCCTGAGGCGAGTCCCAGCCAGAGGTGCATGTGCTTTCTGCGGTTCACTGTGTTTGTACTGACACAGACTGAAGCACCAGGGTCGTAGCAGGCAATCATTGAAGTTTTGCCGCCGCAGCTGGCAGTCACCCTGTTTGCGCTGTTACTGAGATGTAAAAATTGGTGGACCTCCACCCGCTGTGCAGGTGCTTTTGGACAGCAAGACAGCGCTGCAGCCAGTGCTGGCGGCTACCCCTGGCTGGGACGAGGTGAGCGGCAGCAGTACGCCTGCGGTACTGTGGTGGCATCCCTCCTTGGTACCGCCCTGTGCCATGGTCACCCCATGTTGCTCCTTACCCACCCCTTATGCACATGCGTCCGGGCATCCCAACCGCCCCACAGGAAGCGGCAGCTGCTGCCACCGTGAACCAGATCAGCGGCGCACTGACCAACCTTGTCTACCGCTGCATGTCACGGGCAGCCGCCCGCAATGGCACCGTCATTGTGCGCGTGTTTGGCAGCGGCGAGAAGCTGTTCAGCGCAAAGGACGAGCACGACATCTTCATGCTGGCTTCAGCGCTAGGGCTGGGCCCTCAATGCCTGGTGGGTGTTGTGCAGACCGCTGGTCCCTATAGACTTCGGCCTCCCTACAGGGTGTTTGTGATCGAACGGACATCAAACGTCCTTATGGTCCCATTGATATCCATTAATATGTGTTGGGTAGTCTGAGACGTTGCAGTGGGTGCCTGACGGGTGTGCATCATTGGACTTTGCCGTGCAGTGCATGCTAGAGGTGTAAGGCTCAAGGTTACAATGTCAGCCTTTGCCCACCTATTGGGCAGCCCTCAATTTGTTAAGGCCGTGGCATATCTGGCTCCTTCTGGCGGTTTGCTGCTAACCAACATCCCAATATTGCCCCTGAAACTTTTGCATCTGTGCAGGTTGAATATGAGAATGGGCGGGTGGAGCAGTTCCTTCCAGGGGCCAGCCTGAGTTGCAAAGCGATGCGGGACGGAGCTGTGTCAGCGGGAATAGCTGCCGCCCTTGCAGAGTTTCACGTCCGCATGACGGCAGGCTTGCCAGCAGATCAGCAGGCGGGTGCGGTGCATGCAACAGCAGTAGGGGCTGCTGCAACTGCGTCAGCTTTAGGGGGGAACAGTCTCACATGTGGTAGTGGCGCAAATGGAGGTGGTGAGTCGGCCCATGCTGCAGCAGCAGCCCAGCAGGATGGTCCTCTTATCAATTTGCAGCCAGCCATCTACGAACGGGTGCGCCAGTGGTATGCGGCGGCGCAGCAGTTGTGTGGTGAAGAAGAGCTTGCAGACCTTTGCTTGGCAAATCTTCCGGATGAGGTGGGTGGGAACACGTATTTTCTTCCCAATGCACTACTGTGCGATGCATACTTGAGTATATCTTGAAGTGGCGAGGATTCAGCTCTTATTGGGTATCATGTTTTGGTTGGGCAGAGTATGGAGAAGGGGTAAGGATGATGGGTGCTTCAATAGGTCACATCTGCGTTTGCCAGCAGCCTGGGCTCCCACCGCTCATTGGCTCGACGTGAGAAGATCATGTTTGTGGTCTGCCGCTTGCTGCGGTGCAGGTGGAAGCCCTGAGGTCCCGCATGCAGCAGCTGCATCCCCCTTGGATCGGCTTCTGCCACAACGATCTGCAGTACGGAAATATCCTGCTCCTCTGCTCTGATAGCACTGCCGACGGCAACACTGGCGGAAACGTTGCGCTCATTGCTGATGGCGCCACTGGCGAGGAAGGTATTGGTGGCGATGGCAGCAACAGTGCTGGCGGCGCTCGCCGCGCTGCTGGTGCAGCGGCGGCAGCAGGGGCAGCAGGGGCAGCAGGGGCAGCAGCACCCCCCGCTGGCAGCGGCGCGGTATCAGATGGGCTTAGTGCCCCGCTTGCAGCAGATGGCACGGGTGCAGGCGCCGCCAATGGTGAGGCAGGAAATAATTGCCATGCTTGTCCCAATACTCCTGGAGGCGCTGACATTGATGCCTCCAGCGCTATTGCTAATGGGAGCGTGGCGGCGCTCTGCAGCGGCGGCTTGTGGGTGAAGCTTATAGATTACGAGTACAGCACACCCAACGACGTGAGTGGCTGTTCCAGCTGGCTTTCCGTGCTTTCAATGCCAGTGTTTGCCTAGCCAGCAGCAGTTGTGCTCGTGTCGGATCAGCAGTTGCAGTGCGCCTGCACAATATAGCTTACTTGAACCCAGCTTGCACAGGGCAGCTAACTGGTGCCGTTGCTCTCGACTGTAGCACCCGCCAATTTGAGAAACTGGGTGCACTCCCCCTATCTTTCCTACTGCAGGTGGCCTTTGACCTTGCCAACCACTTCTGTGAGTGGGCTTATGACTACCACTCAGGTCTGTCAGATTGAGACAGCTGGTCTAACAAGCAGAGGGGCGGCTTTCTGCAGCCGTGCACGGCATCAACTATCTGGCCACACCCTAGTTTCAAGTCTCCCGAATGCTTGCCACGACAGTTTTGCAACATACACGGTTTCCCTTCATGCGAACTCACCACATTGCGCCTGCGGTGCCTGCTCTGCCTGCTGTGCTCCTTCCTGATCCGTTGCAGACGAGGCGCACACCTTCCACGGCGACTGGCTGCCTTCAGAGGGGCAGCAGCTGCACTTCTGCCGTGCGTACGTAGCAGCCATGCAGTGGCAAGCGGCGGCGGCAGCAGCAGTGGCAGGTTCCACGAGGGGCGATGGACACTCTGGCCGGCAGCATGTTGTGGGTGCTGGCTCGCAACAGCGCCAGCTGCCTGATGCTGGCGCCAGGCTGGCGCATTGCATCCTGACTGCAGCTACTGAAGGGCATGCCAGCAGCGGTGACGGTGGGGGAGTACGTGGAATCGGTGGTGGAGAAGGGGATGGCGAATTGGCAGCGAGGCTGCTGCAGTGTAAGGCGCAGGCTCACATGTGTCTGTCCCACCTCAAATGGGGGCTGTGGGGCCTGATCCAGGATAAAACCTCGGACGTGGATTTTGACTACCTCTCTTATGCCAGGCAGCGGATAGAGCGGTACCATGCCGCCAAGTGTGCAATTCTGGAGGCTGCAGCAGGAGGGTAACAACAATCAAGCCGCCCTCAGCCTGCAGAGAACTGCCGGTGAGCTGCTGGGGGAGGAAGCAGGAGCGTGATGGAACCGTGCAGGCTGATGTGCAGCATACGGGCAGCTGTTAATACTCAAAACATTACCTTTTCCAGTCCAATAACATCAAAAACTCGGCTCCTTGACAGAATGGTGGACTATTCCAGGCGCACTTGTGCGTGTGGTGGACTCCAATACGAGCCTGGGGTAGGGCCACTGTCAGCGTCTGCATGTGGGTACGTACTAAAATCCGAGCCTTGTATCATGGCATTCTCATATGTGTACTTGTCCTGCCATTCTACGGTTGTATATTTGACTGTCAACCAATATCTGAGCTTAAACTTCCGTGTAAACACTTGAAGATGCTGATATCAGTAGCACAGCACCCCAGCCTGCCAGCGCACCCAGCGCGCTGCCACAGCATGCGCCAGCACAGCACGTGGGTGGTAGAAGCACCGACCGGCGGTCTTCTTTTACGCTGCATGTCCAGCAATAGGACCACCGCGATCGTTTGTGCCGTCCTGGGCTGCTTGTTTCTGGCCGGCTACCGAGTCCGATCTGGGGGCTCCTCGAGCTGCCGCGCCGGTGTAGCCACAGGACGGGAGTCGCCGACGTGCAAGGTCCAGGCCGCGACAGCCGCGGGGAACTCAGCCGCCGCCGCCACGCTGCCGCCGCCAGCAGCGCCAGCTATGCGCGCCTTTGGCCCTGTCATTCGGCAACCTGCCCTAGGCCGGCACACAGGCAGCGTCATACTGCTGCACGGATTGGGAGATACAGGGGATGGTAAGTGGCAGGCCCTCACGTGCATTCACCCAACCAGCTTGCACAGAGAAAGTGCTTCGCTGGTCACCGGCAGCAGGCATCTTGCTGCCACTTGCGTCCAGCTCATTCTGTTTATGCCGCGGCGGCCACCTACCTTGGCTGCCCCTTTTAGCGAGCCATTCTGTGCGTATAACTTGAGCAAACTTCAGCATAACTCACCATTCTATCACATCACATTGCTGGTGTCTCCGCTGTTGAGGTTGTTCGACCCGCTGCCAATCCCTGGCTTCTCTACAGGCTGGGCGCCCGTGGGCCCGCAGCTGCGCCTGCCGCACATCAAGTTTATCTACCCCACAGCCCCCACACGCCCCATCACCGTGAACATGGGCATGAGGATGCCGGGGTGGGTGCACCTGGAAGGGTCCTCTACAGCAGAGTCCTCTACAGCGTAATTCGACTAGAAAAGGGGCTGGCCAGTTGCCGTGTTTGTGTTGCCTGTGCATGTAGCTACTGACTGGGGTTGGGGATGCGGGTGCGGCAGCTCTGGGGCCACATCTCTCCCTGCCTGTGAAGCTGGGTGCCACATGCATGTCATCAACACGTTTATCCCAACATGGGCATGAAGATGCACCTGGGTGGGCGCACCTGAAAGAGTTTTTGATGGCACAGACCGACAAGGGAAGGGGGTGCTGGCCAGGCAGTGGTTGCGCTGCACGGCCAGGCAGCCTCTGGCTGTGGTGCATGTGGGTGTGTGGTGGTGGTGGCGGTGTTGATGGATGGATGGGTGAATGTGTGTGTGCAGGAGGGGGGGATGACGGGGTAAATGTGCGGCCAGATCTCCCGTCGCCTCTGCAGCTGGCTGCCACAAGCATCTCCATAACACGCTTTTCTCAACACTGTCATTCACGCTTTATCCCAACATTTAACATGCCTAACCCAACACTTCACCCTGACAATGCAGGTGGTTTGACATCACCCACCTCGACCAGTCGGGCCTGCTGGACATGATGAAAGGTGGGGGCGCCTGGGGTTCGCACGTGGCCTTGTGATGGTAATCAGGCCTTTTGAGAGTTGGTTGGGAACCTGGAATCTTTGCACGATAAGGTTGCTGGCAACATGCAAAACTCAATCGCTGCCGCCCCATCATCACGACTATGTATGTAACACCTCCTTGTTCCCCTTTTTGTCTTGCTCCCCAACAGGAAAGCCTTTCGACCCTGAGGGCGTGGCAGAGTCTGTGGCACACGTGCGCAGCCTCATACAGGAGGAGGTGGCGGCGGGCATCCCTTTGAACCGCATTGTGGTGGGAGGGTTCTCCCAGGGTGGGCACATCGCGTACAAGGCAGTGCTGCAACATGAGCCACCATTGGCGGGCTGCATAGCTTTATCTACCTGGCTAGAGCCCTCACTGAAGAATGTGAGTGGTTCTGTAGTCAGGCGAGGGTGCGCTGGGCGCTTTTCGGGTGCCGTCTGGGTTCTCTAAAGTGCAGCTGTGTTGCTGGCTGTGGTAAGTTTGGCAGCTCGAGTTTCTACGAAATGAGCGGCAGTTGGATAGTGCTCGTGCGATGAGGAGAGGCAGGCTGGCGGGGGCTGAAACTTTGGCGATTGCTGTGCTTCTGGCACCGCTTCCGCATTCTTGTGCCACCGCAAGTTATATATGTAGGCACAGCTTGTGTAATCTTGGTACGGTACAAGCCTCTTTAGAAATGATGTGGGTAAACGATTCCTAGACTGTCAACTAAATAGCCACACCTCCCCCCACCCCCCACCCCATGCCTCACAGGTGTCCCCTTCCAACCTCGAGCTCCCCATCTTTGTGGGGCACGGCAGCGCCGACAACCTAATCCCTCCCGTCATAGCCACCACCACGCAGCAGGTCCTGGAGGGTCTGGGCTGCACCAATGTGGAATTTCACATGTGAGCAGCAGCGGGGCGACAGTTGCCCCTGGGGGCTGGGGCAAAGCGACGGGCAATTCAGCGCTCGGCTGTGTTCTTGCCAGTTGACCAGGGAGCTGCACATTCGCAGCTGTGCAGCAGGGTGCTGTGTGCTTGTTGTGGTGTTAGGCCACCAACACATGCATATGAAGAAGCATGTTCAGCTAAGCAAGTTGTGATAGTAGGGCTGCGTGGGTTGTACTGCTTGAGTTGCGTGGGTTGCACTGCTTGGCTGCGTGGGTTGCACTGCTCCCTCATGGAGGGTATGCCCTGACATCAGCTGTCCTAGCTACCAATCTACTATAGGCGCACTAGAAGGCTGGTTGGCCACTAGCTTCACACAGGTAGCGCTGCGTCCTGTTGCAGGTACACCGGCATGGGCCATAGCAGCTGCCCCCAGGAGCTTCAAGACGTGCGCAGCTGGCTGCTACGGTAAGGCTGCTGACAGGGCTTGCTCGTGCTGAGACCCTCCACCGTGCAGCAGGACCCTGGCTCTTCTTGTGGGAATCCTGGTTGTGCAAACGCCCTATCATCCTGTCGTGCGGGAGCACCTTGTGTTTCAAAGTCCAGTTGTCAGCCTCAGATGCACAAGCTAAGCTTCGCACTTGCTGATAGGCGGTTACTGAACCTTTCTGATTCCGCATGCCCCAATTTGCCTGCGTCCCTGCCTGCAGGGTTCTGCCTGACCTGCCACTCAGCAAGGAGGAGGTGCAGGGGATGTCGGCCAAACAGCTGAAAGCCTTCCTGCAGAGCAAGGGTGGGTGGTATGTGATGGTGCCAGTTGCCACTCCTTGTTCTCTCTATGCAGCACTCCGTCGTTGACTGGCTGACATGCTGTGTGCTGCCTTGTCGCGTGTCCGCTCATACAAGCTGGCAGCACGCTGCAACGCCACCGTAAGTGAAGGGCAGCGCATTTATGCTATCGCCTTAACACAACGTCTGCTCATCTGTTATCTCAACCCTCCCAGCGTGCCAACCCTTTGCTGCAGGTGTCAACACTACGGGCATGCTAGAGAAGAAAGAAATGGTTGACGCGGCACTGGCTTTGCTGTAGCGCTGCCTCCGTCCTGCCCCTGACGGATGCGTGACATTGTGGCGTAAGGCCATAGAACAGACTTGCTTTGGAGGCGGCAGTTGGGTCCACTCCAGCCCACTTGGCCTAAAAATGTCAAGCTATCAAGCACTTCATTCTTCACCACTTTTGTGCAACCAGTACGTTGTTTGCCGGTAAAACTTCATTGATCTGGTTAAAGGCTGCTGCACGCTGCCAGCCAAATCGGATGGCGGTACAGTCTCGTGAACCTGCACAAGGGCGCCTCTCCAAGGATATTGTTTTCTATCTGGGAGTAACACTCATTGCATTTCTGTGTGCTTTGGCTGAAGAATCATGCAAAGCTTGAGGCCGCACCATGATCTCCAAGGCCCACTCCGCTGCCAACGTGCTGCAGCTATGCCTGTGCGTTGCTGGCAGGCTCTAAACACACATCGCATTTGGGCTTGCTTGTCCTATTCACAATGTACTTCTTCTTGAATTTCTCCCGCTTGCAAGCAAGCATAGAGTTAAGAGCATCCGTCTGAAGGCGCCCTGCTTGTGCCGCCGCCTGCGCGGCCGCCACCATTAAGCGCCCGTGCCGCCAGGTAGATGAGATTCCCATGCAGCGCGAGCCTCTCACAGATGAACAATTTTCTTTGCCAGCTGTTCAGGGTTCGGAAGGTGCTGGTCTTCAGCTCGGCGTCCCGACGAAGCGCGGCCACCAAAACCTATCGGATTGCGGGTGCAACTAGTCCCTTTCTGTGTGGCAACGTCCTGTTAAGGCGGTTATTAGCAGATCAAGGGGTTCACAACATAAGCAAACGCCGAAAGAGTCGCAATGCCGAGGTGGGTTGGACGTTCAGGTTCGCTGCTTGCACGGCTGCCCGGCATTGGCTTCATACAAGGGCCGCATAGGCAAATGGGAGGGCTGCACTGCGGCAGCGCGTGCTTGCCCGCTTTGCCACCCCTTCGCTGCCGCTGACTGCCGACCGCCCGCCGCTTGCGGCGCTTCCCGGGTCACCGTGTTTACCCGGCCTCTGTTCCAGCTGCGTTCACTGGTTGCTACCATTGAGAGCTGCAGCATGCACATCAATATCTACAGCATCTCCCCTCCAGCCATTTCACCAGCACCCACGTGGCTATTGCACTGCCAAATGGCGCTGCCCCACTCTATCTATCCCTCTTCCCTGTGGCAATAGGCATCACAAGGCAAAGGCCCATGTGTTCATGGATGTGGACATGGAGGAGGTCGTCAAGCCGATATCCGACGATGAAATCCGGGCGGGGGCCGGCTGCAAAGTCGTCATCACGATCGGACCCAGCGTAAGCGTCGGCGGCAGAGCAGCCAGCAGTGCCAACCTGCATGCTATGCATTACCTGCATGCTCGGCAGTATTTGCATGCTAGCAATTCATCTGCATGCTGTGCATCACCTGAATGCTCGCCATTATCTGCAAGCTGTTCATTGTGTGCACGCTGTTCATGGTTTGCGGGGGCATATGCTCCTAGCTCTGTGCGAGGCTACAAGCTAGCCGTAAGTGTAAGGCACCAACACCTTCTTGGCCGCCTGCTTGTTCACGTGCCGCTCGCAATGGCTGAGGCAGTGTTTGCTAGGGCCACAGTCCAAGATCTCCCAGCTGGTCAGCCGCCTGCATGACTGGGCGGTAAAGACATGGCAGGCACTGCACAGTGAGCCTGCGGTGGACCTGCTTTAGTTTTCCTATCTAGCAAGCTGCAATTATGCATATTGCTCCATGCCACATTGCAAGCCCACCGCTGCCGCTTCGTTGCACGCTCTGTGCCTGCTGCAGTGCCAGGACGTGCCGACGCTGGTGCGGCTGCTGCAGGCGGGCGTGACCTGCGCCCGCATCAACCTCAGCTGGGGCACACGCGAGTACCACGAACGCAGCATGCAGAACCTGGCTGAGGCTATGCGTCAGACCAAGAGGCTCTGTAGGTGCGCCTGTGCCGCCCTTGCTTGCCTGCTGGGGCCGTGTGTGTGGGCTTGGGCGCGTGCTGAGGCGGTGGTCCTCGCCAGTCGGTCGGCTGAGACGCGCACACACATATGTGTAGAGA
>JAAMXP010000311.1:0-32640 GCA_019693395.1 Ettlia oleoabundans
CCATGAATGTTACCTCCCTTCTATTGATTGGGCACAGATACTGTTACTTCCCTTATATACTGTTTTAAACAGGGGGAAAAAATTGGTGTGAAAGGGGCAGAAGGGGCCGGGCTGGTGACTATGGGTGTGACACTCTTGGCTGTTCTACCATGACTGCCAGCCAGTCGACCAGCAAGCCAACCTCGTCCTTGCCACCATCACCCACACATGAGTCCCGTTTGCTGATCCAGAAAACCCAGTCCAGCATGAAAGGGTGGTAGGCAGGACAAAACCCCATGCGCACCTGAATGGTATGAGTGGGTCACCGCCGTGCGCCTGCACCCACTCAAACAGCTTGGGCAGCCACTTGTTCTTCTTGCGCTGGTAGTCGCGCTCGCTCAGGTTCACAAGGTACACAACCGGCTTGGCGGTGAGGAACTGCATGGGGTGGAAGGGTGGCAGAGGAGAGGGAAGGGAAGGGGTTAACTTGCTTGTTTGTGAGGAAGGGTGGAGAGTTGCAAATAAAGAGGGTTGACTTGCTTGGGGGCAACTGCACAGGTTGAAGAGTTGGACTGGAGAGATTTTCATTGCATTTGCGTAAGGAACTGCGCGATCATACAAGGAAAGAGCAGAGGAGCGGTGAAGGGTGGGGCAGCCAGGGGGAGGCATTGGGGCCGGTTAAGAAGCGGGGCGAGAGGGATTACCGGAGGTAGTCAGGGAAGACAAGGCATCCAATTGGATGCATCCATTTATAAAATGGGTCAGTGAGGGGAATGCAACAGCCCAGGAAGCTGAGGTGAGCAGCACCACTGAACCTGAACACAAACGCATGACAGTCCTGCCAAGGTTGCCCGCCAAACCACACTACAACATACATGATGAGCTCCAGTGCCTGCCCCCGTTGGCGCGCAGACCCGCCCACCTGCACTTGGTTGAGCCAGTTGACGTCCTGCTGCGACCAGTCGCCAAATCGGATGTCCTTGCCATCCTGGGGGGGGGGGCAATGCGGGAGGAGGCAAATCCGGGAACAGCGGAAAGGATTACAGCGTCATGGTGGCAGCCTCCAACAGACAGTCCTATCAACCTTGCCGGTCTCCCACCCCAACCAAGACAGCCCTAGTCATGCGCCAGCCCAGCATAGTCTGGCACTACAAGCGCGGAGAGCGCAGCAGAGCCGAACGTTGCCCAAAACCTCCGTTGCATCTTGCTCAGCCACCCTGAAACCACGTCCTGGGGCCAGCACATCTGGAAACATTCAAGTGAAAAGCAAGTGCAGAGTCATTATTTTTTGCAGCAAGCCCACCTGCAGCCAGGCTAGCGTCTTTTCCGCGCTGGCCAGGTCGTCCTTCTGCTCCTTGGTCATCGACTGCAAGGCAGCACAGCAGGCACAGCACAGCACATCTGCTTCAGCATATCATATCACACGGAGCGCCATGCCATTGCATGCAAGACGCATGGCAGGCTTAGCTCATAACAGACCACCAGGAAACAGACGATGAACTGTTGAAAGTCGCATAGGTCTCCGCCTGCAGCGGACGGTGCCACCGCCCATAGCCCCCCAACATCTACATAGCGCGGCATCACCAGCACATGATGGGAAGACCGCGGCGGCAGCAGCACACCGCTCGTGACTTCTTGAAAGCCTCGATGATTTTTGTGCAGTTTTCAATGTCCTTCGCCCGCAGCTCGTTGTGGATGATCTCAAGGTCTGCGGAGGATAGGGAGGCGCAAACAGCAAGCCTGGAATGGACACAGGTGAAACGCAATTGAACTTTGGCATGCATAGAAGGTTACAAGCATGCCTAGCATGCATAGCAGGCAACCCAAATGCGGCCCCACACCACCAACCCACCAGCCTGCAACCCAAGGCTCGCCCACAACCCCCAACCCCAACTTCTGTAACAACATATGAGAAACAAATCTTGTTAATTCCACTGCACCCACCCTCCACAGGGTCCACCCGATCCTCCACGTGCACGACATCCGCGTCGTCAAAGGCACGGCAGACGTGGAAGATGCCGTCCACAGCTGAGATGTGGGACAGGAAGGCGTTGCCCAGACCCTGGCCCTGCACCCACAAAGAAATTGAAGGTGCATAACTTAAATCATGAAATATTTTGTTGATATTTGTAGGAATAACAGGATGGTGTTGATGTTTCAGAGAGGGTTACTGGCGTGCTGAGATGTGGAGGGAAGGCTCCGCCCCTGCCCCGGCCGTGCATGGACATTAGTATATAGAGCTGGAAGGTTGCCTCAAGAAAAAGAAGAACGCTGCATCACTCGCAACCGCAGCAGCACTTCGGCAAGCCAGCTGAGCCCGCGGCAATTTCCAAATGACACCTAACCTTTGGTCTCAACACGGCCCCAATCTACAAGCACCCACTACCACAGGCCTCGCCGCACCTCTGCTGCGCCCTTGACCAGTCCGGCAATATCGCAGACCTCCAGGTAGGCCGGCACACTGCTCTTGGGCTGCACCTTCTCCACCTGACCATGGATAGCGTGGCAGCACAGGCAGTTGCGCAGCAGGCAGTGGGTGGTAGGGGGTGGCAGATGGGCGGGACTCCCGGCATTTGGCGGCATGAGCTTGGCTCCCTTGGTGCACATTTGCGCTGATAGCGCCAGTTCTGGGTATAAAGGCCGTTGCAGCTTGTCCCAGCTCCTGACTGGACTGCTTTGCTGCTCGCCTGGTGTGTCTTGCTGCCACTTTGCAGCCTGCCACTGACAGCAGCTGGCGACCCAACCATGCAGCTTTTTCATAGGCGGCAATCAGCCAGCCCGTCAGTCAGCCGCGCCCACCAGCCCAGTTAACTGCCATTGGCCTGCCACACAACGCCCATACAGGTCCGTTAGCCAGCCATAATAGCAGCGATCAACTGGGAGAGCAAGCGCACCAGCCAGTCAAAGCGGGCGTCTGGCACTACGACTCGAGCATTGTTGGGATCGATGGTGCAGAATGGGAAGTTCTCTGCCGGGATGGAGAGCTTCGTGAGGGTGTTGAACAGGGTTGACTTGCCGACGTTGGGAAGGCCCACGATACCCATCTGCAGGTGGTGCCAGCAAGCATTTGGCGAGGAGTGGCGGTTAAGTGGGCAGCGGCGGGATCACAAGCCTGGCATCAGGCAGGCTAGCGAAGTGTGTGATTCTCGTTGGTACTGACGCGGGTCATGCAGCAGAAGAGGCAACTGTATGAGACACTATAACACGTAAGAGGCAACTGTATCAGACACTATAACACATAACTCCCAAACTGCGAGACGAGGACAGGGGAAGTCTTTCGCTGCCGCCTGCACCCTGCCGCCTGCCGCCAGTGCTGCCGCACCTTGAGGTTGGTCCTGAAGCGGCCCAGGATGGGCTTCTCCTTCGGCTCTTCCTTCTTCTTAGGAGGCATCTGCGTGTGCGGCAAGACAAGGACGGGGCGCAGCCGTGCAGAGCTGAATACCCGAGCTCAGCGTTGAGCGGGCGATGAAATTGCCAGTCTGCCCTACAGGCCCTGCCGTTCATGCTACGCCTACATAGCCCATCCAGGTGCTGGCAGTCGCGCATGCGAGAAACCGGGCGCAGCATGGTGTCTGCAATCGTCGCCATTCGCGCCTGCTGCCTATCGCATTTGGCCATTGCAGGCAGCAAAACTGCGATTGTGCCGCAAACTCGGCGAACCAAGTTTCCCACCTTGGCAACTGCTGCGCTGCAGACCTGGTGCACGCACAGAAGGCAACTTGTGATGATCAATTGCGACTGGTAAGCTTCGTCATGCCGTCACAGCGCGAGCACAGTCTGACTGTACAGCCGTATTGCACCGCCTGTGCCGTCTGTGCCATATGGTGTTTGGCGAGGTGTTTCGTCAAAAGGGCACAGCCAAGCAGTTATCAACTGATGATCTCACCAGAGTACATCTCTGTTAACTGCTTACCATACTATTAGCTCGGCATGTGCCAGTGTCCAACCCCAAGCACCATTCGGTTCCAGGAAGTTTGAGCGCTGCCTTTGTTACAATCATTGCTGTTGTAGCTCAAAGGGCATTAGATGTGTATATTCATCAGCGTGCAGACGAGGTTGGTGCACGTGCACCATTAGGGCATCCACGCACAACCATTTTTTGCAGCACGCATGACATAAGTGCAGCCCGACAAAATGCCAACTGGCCAAAAGCCCTGTCCCACATCATATTTGTTGGCGGAAACGTTTGTGGACAGCAGTGCAAGGGGTGTTCCAGCCACTCCAAACTCATGACATGGCAGGGCTTGGCGTCGGCGGCCCGTGCATAGCATCTTCCTGCAATTGCTTGGCTGGCATCACTGCCTCCTTGCTGCTGGCGGCGGCGTGTTCAAGCGTCTCGCCATGCGGCCCAACATGAGCCGCTGCCACCCTGGCTGGCAACTGCACATCGTGCTGCCGCTGCTGCCGCTGATGCTTGTTGTTGTGGACATGGTCGTGGTCGTGGAGATGGAGCGCATCCGAGATGCGATGAAGGTGGGGGTGCTCAACTCGTGGCTCGCCTTGCTGCCATGCCGTCTGGGGCAACCCTTGCATCCCTGGTGCCCCCTGCATCAGCTGACTAGCCTTGGAGGCTCCAGATGCTTCCTTGGAGGCATTGGGGTGGCGCGGCACCACCACCACATACGTCTCTTCAGCAAAGCCGCGCCTGAAAGGGGGCAGGGGTCAATACAGCGATATGAAGGGACCTGAGCAACACAGCGGCACAAAGGGACCTCAGCAGGCTTTGGATTGTGGGTAGCTTTGTGTCTCAAATTTGGGTAACTGCATGCATGTTTGTGCTCAAGTCGCCCTGCAGGCGAGAGTCTTCTTGCAATACAGGCCGGATACTGCTTCTAAGCTGGCAAGCTTGGAGTATTCCCCCCCTTTAGCTCCGCCTCAACCAATGGATTGCCTGTTGCGGGGGTTCTCCACTCTCAGTACAAACCGCAGGCCACCAAAGTCTGGGTCTTGAGCCACTGTGGGCGCTGAGAAGGGCGGGGCCACCAGGCTCACATCACACCTGCAACGCATGAGGCAGGGGACAGGTCTTGGGATTGCAAGAGGAGAGCTGCATTTGGGAGATGCACTGCGCTCAAAACAAGTGCAGGAAGGATACCAGCCACACCAGCCACAGCAAGCGAGAGACACTGCACCTACGAGTGCAGCAATTCTCCCCTAGCTCCCTCGCGACTGGGTGGGAAGCACACGCACGAGCCCCAAACCCCAAAAGCATCAACATTAGCATCAGCATCAGTACCAAGCGGCAGCAGAGTAAGCAGCGGCAGATGGATCACCAGTTGCGCTGAGCGATGAGCTTATCAGTGCGTGGGTGATAGGGGTAGAATGCGCGCACCAGCTTCTCACGCGTCCTGCCATCCACATTGGCTGCAACAGGGAGTCGCAATCACAGATGACAGGTGACTCAGGAGGGTTGGCCTCATGTGTGCAGCAATACACTGTTTAAACCAGCAGTGCCGGCAGCTCCTTACACTGCTCTGCCTCACGCAACCCCCAAACTGCCCCAGCTCAACTCAGCAAAGTCTGCTGCATCAACATAACATCCAGCTAGAAAAAGGTGCTTGCTGTGGCGATGGCCAGGCAGCTGCCCACAACACAATCTCACATGCAAAATTGGTGCGCATCAGCATCTTCACCACCGGGTGCGGTGGGGGCGCATTGACGATAGCTGAGGAGATGATCTGGCATATGTAGAGCGGATCGTCCCTGCACACACGGCAACCAAGGCGAGCACACCGCGGAAAGTCAGCATCTGCAAATGCACTGACATGTGGTTCTGAAACTCGCATCAAAAGTAAGATGGCAGTGGTAAGTTGCGCGCCTGGCACAAAAGGTGGCAGCTGCTCACATACAGGGCTTGCAAGCCAATAGGGTGACACAGCAGGACACTAACAATGATGCAAATCACATGTCAGCATGCACAGCCGTTGGACAGGTGCTATAGACGAATGCCATTTGCAAGCTCACGCCAGATGCTTCATCTTGGGCCTGCTGTAGAAGCGGCCAATGCCACCAACATGGGCGTCCCCTGCATTGACACATCAGCAACAAAAAGACACCGTCACAGGAGGCTTGGTGAAGGTATTTGAGCAAAGACTGCTTTTGCAGCTTGCTCATGCATAGAATGCTACAGCAGCCTGTCAAAACAAGCAAGCTCTGTCGCGCCCACCACACCTGAGATGATGCTGACGCGTAGATTCCTGGTGGTGGAGAACTCTTGAAGCAGGTGGATGAACTGCAGCCGCTCATCTGCATGAAGCAAGCGCGCCGTGCACATCGCACCGTGCACAATCAGGATACTGCACCACGAACGCAGTAGTATACCTCAAAGGCAGTATTGATCTGCTCCTAACACAAATTTCTGCTCCTAGCACAACATAAAAACTTGTAAACGATGTTCACCAATAACAAGTGCCACAGCAGCTTGTCCAAGGTTGCAGCTTACTGCAGAGCAAACTACCCCAATCACTGCTGCACTGCTGAGCATGCCACATTACTTGCCTGTGTGCACATCTGCCACCCAGCCGTCATACAAATCATCCAAGATTTCCGGCTTGTCGTAGCGGTCAGTCACACCTGTGGCATTGATGGAGGAGGCAAGGGGGCGCAGGAAGAGATACAGCCTTTCCTGTAAGAAACAAGACACAATTGCTGCCTTACTTGATGCGGGGTTAGGGGTGATGAGCTGTGCAGACACGATCGCCATGCCCGAACACAAGTGATTAATTATAAACAGACGCAGCAGCAGCCAGCAACGACGCAGCCCACCTAGGTTGCACTCACCTGCCTTGCGCGCCAGGCCACCAACCGCGGGTACATTTTGAGTCAGCTTGCTCACACAGCCCAACACAAACTCGGCACCAGGCGCCTGCAGCCGCGCAAAGGAAAGACACCTTGAGATCAAGCCTGGTGGAGTAACATGCGTGGGCCACTTCCCGCCAGCTCATGACCTGCTATCAAACCCTGCCGCTGGGCATGCCTGACCAGCCTGAGGGGCAGCGCATGCGGCCACGAAGCACACACTTAACAGCAAAAGTACGGCATCAGTTGTCAATATTAAGAACGAGTGAATACGGTCGCCTTTGCCCAAACGCAGCCGCCACAAGCATGGACAGCCTTGCTGCAGGCAAAAGGCCCTGTTCTACTTTACAGCAAACATTCCAGTTGGTTCTGACGATGTGGTGACTGCACATACTCTGCCTATGCTGGCCTGCTTGGCTGATTTTACCTTTGGAAAGATGACAGGCACGCCCGACATCACCACGAGGTGCAGTGGGCCGTCAGGAATCTCTGCCACTGTGCGCTTCAGCAAGTCATAGGTGGACTGCGGCAAGGAGCGGCAGGACATCGATGCAAACAGTTTTGCGTGGGTGTGTATAGATGACGAAGGCGGCCTAGCAGGCTGGCAGTTACCATTAATGGAGAAGACGGATCTTCGCTTTATGGATGTGCTGCCAGCGGGTTGGCAGTAGCGGGCCCTGACTGTGGCAGCCGGAGAGTGGGGTGCAGCAAGAACCAGACTGCAATGCAGCCGCCAGCTTTTAATGGCAGTATACCTTTTACCTTGTAAAAAGCTCATAGGCAGGTGTCACGCATCTGGACCTGCCTTTTTGGTTCCATTAATAGTGTCCCACCCCACTTGTTGTGATACAACAGAGTGCGGCACCTTGCCAACATACCTGTGGCATGATGCGCTCATGTGTGCGCTGTGTGCGCATGTCGATTCCCAGAAGCGCTACTTGGGGGCCCAGGTACTTGAGATAGTGGAACGAACTGCAGCATCGAGGAAACACTGTGCCTCGGGACCAGGAATGAGCAGGGAATTTGGGTAAGGCTGGATATAGACAGATTTATAATGGCAGAAGGCCATTCTTGCTGTCAGCATGCAGGGGCGGCACGTGAGTAGGGCAGATGCCAACAGGCAAGCAGCAAGCAAGCAGCCAGGCGGGCAGGCAGAATGGAGGGCAGGCGAGTAGGAGGGCGGCTGCGCTCACGAGCCGTCATTGACTAGGAACTCTTTGGCTTGATTATTGAAGTCGTCCGTAGTGTGGTGCTGGAACAGCAGGTAGAACCGGCGGGCAATGCGAATCACGCCCTGCAAGGTGAAGGAGACAGCGGTGGAGGGGACCAGCCTTGGTGCCCTGGGTCCATGTGCAGTGCACTGTTAAGAGAAGTACATGTGTTCAATAGCATCAACAGACAGATGCTACCATGTGGAAGAAGTGAGAGTCGTTTGTGGTAGTTGCCATGACAGCAGATTAGATGAACTTGAGTCTGGCGAAGTGCCCCGAAAGACCCCCAAACTGCTCGCGCTGATGCCCCATCCCCTGTCCGCACCTGAAGGACTGCGGAATTCTGCATTTGGGGTGCCCAACTGTTGAACCCATCTGCAACAAATGATGTCGGCCAGGAACAGGTGAGGCCCAATAGAATAGTAGGGCTGACAGCGAACCTCATACCCTATTGCAGACACGCTTTCTTGACGTCGCCATGCTGCGTCACCTAGATTCCCGCCGGGTTAGCGAGCCCAGCAATGCAGCTGACCAGCCCGACACCAGCTTGGTTTGCATGGTACAGCTGCAAAGGCCGGCAGACGTAGTCATGCCAGCCGCAACAGTGTTGCGGAATGCAATGTTGTCAAAGTAGCAATGGGTGCAGCAAACACTCAACCTGTAGCATCATGGTCATCCCACATCATCACCTGTAACCCAAGGCCGAGGCCAAGCCAACATATAAGGTTAGCGGTACAAAGCATCAGTGCACGTGTTGCTGTCGGACTTTCATGCAATCCCTTTCTTGGTGTGGGCTTGTTGGGGGACCACAGCCTTGCCCTACAGAGCCGTCGTGCAAGTTTGCACTGCCCAGTCCCCACTTTATCTGTGCTGCTGAGCCCCCATCCCGGTTTGCTTCACCCCTCACTTGCGGTATTTGCGCCAGCGCCACATCAACATCTGTGGCGGAGAATGCATCAATGTAGTTTTCCAGGTAGTACTGCGTGGTCTCAGACTCCATGTCGGGGGTCCACGAAGCTCCTGTTTTCTCAGCGCTGCAGCACAGAGACAGGCGGCGAGGTATTGATGCCATTGGGAAGCGAGTAGATGGCCAACAACATCAAGGGGTTGGTTGCGGAGGCATGCAGTGGTGGAATTCATATACACCGAAGAAGTGCAGGCGCAACTTTGGGAAATGCTGCTGTGAGATGTGTTATAGTAGTTGAGAGCGAGAGACGCCCTGTTGCTGCTGCCCAAGCTCGCAAAGCCAGCAGGGCAGGTGGCAGCCGCAGCCGCAAGTAGCGGCAGCAGCAGCAGCAGTACAGCAGCGCATGTGACAGCACTCACTAGCCGGCAATAGAGCCCCAAGCGTTGAGGGAAGGGCACTTCCACACACCATCACTGTACACCTGGTCCCCTGCACAGCATGCACAGCAAGCACAGCATGTATGTCAAGCATAATATAAACCTGGCTTGAGGCTGGTTGGGCTCCTGTACTGTTGGTAATTGAGCATTCGTTATGTCAGCCCACGGCACCCTCTGCCCGTCCACAAGTGAGCAACACACTGCACAGCGTGGCAGGCAGGGAACAGACTGACCTCCGCCCACCAGGCAGTGCAGCGGGAAGGTGAAATGCAGCTGCATCAGGTCGCGCCAGAGGTAGGTGGGATCCTGGCGCTCTGGGGCGGTTGGTGGCGCGTCCTCACTCATACCGGCGCAGCTGTAGTAACCCCTGCATAGAGAAGCCTGGTGGGGGTATGTTACGTGCCTATTCCTTCGTTAGGCCTGTTGTGAGCCGTAAACTGTAGCATAGTGAGGGAAGCAAATGCCGCCTAACCCCCAGCACCAGAGTCTGTGTGATGCCACTTGCGCACCAGTGCATGGGTTGCCCAATGCCTGGAAGCCAGAATGTGAAGGTAAGGGTGGAGGCTCCACCTGAAGCAGGTGAGTGGAACGAAAGGAAGCGGTAGAAAACCAGGGCTGGGTTGTGACTGCCAGCCATTGGTTTGTAGCGGCCGCAGCGAGCGAGGCAAGCAGATGGCAGAACACTGGCCAGGCAGACGAGGAGTTCAGTCGTGGGTGGCCCAGGGAACACCTACGGCACCGCACCCCTCAGGCGATGAAATGGGCACCTGCTTCAATACGGTACTGCACTGGGCGCTGAGCATCTGACAGGCGCAGGTCAAGATCGAAGCGCCAGAACGTCCAGCCCAGGCAGCTGTCCAGCTGACTAGGGGTCAACTGCTGCTCCCCACCATTGGCGCCCTGGCTGGTATCATGTCCGCTGTGGCGGTCTGTGAGGAATAGTATTGGCGGCTCGCTACCGTTCTGTGCGGTGCCACCACCAGCAGACTGCGCAGCCTCTGGAGAATGGGTGGCTGTGGGGGCATTTCCGTTGATGATGTGGCGGGCGGTAGCGGCCGGGTCATCAGCCGCTGCGCCTGCACGCGCACTGGTACGCTGCCTTGTGAGGCAAAGTGCTGAGCCTCTCCATTGGTCTTCCTCCCCAGGACCTGTTCCGCTGCCAAAGCGTAGGAAGGGTCCCGCAAAGTCGCGGGTCTCTGCCACCCTGCTGGAGGGCGTCTGATGCGTCATAGCTGGCAGGATAGAAGGACACAAAGTATGGCTGCAATGACGCAAACGCGTACAAGGAAGTCGGTAGGGTCAGAGCAGGAGTTCAGTCTGCTGCTGCCCAGTCAGCCACCTTCCCGATTGAAGGGAGCAGGTGCGCTGCTACCTCTGATGTAAGCGTTTCGGGAGAGATTGAAACTATAGTTCTCGAGGGGAAAGGAGTATGTCCTGCCTGCTTTGTTGCGCAGCTTCCATGTGGCTGCTTCAGCACCCTCCTTCTGCTCTCAGCAGATAATACCAAAGTGAACTGCAGAAGGATCAAAACAAGCTTGTACATGCACGCCTCAAGCTGTTGCCGTCGGCACCTCCAGGCGCAAATGGTGGCCTGGATCTGCCCGCCATGCCGCCGTCAAGGTGGAAAGGCGGTGTAGCACATGCCGCTGCAGCCTGTCGCTGCAACAAGCCATCGCTTGTCGATCTCCTTTTTGCACTCGAGACAGCACGCAACTGGCCGCATCGCGCCCATTGGGTCAGTGTTCACATACGTAGCACAACTATCGCACGCAATGTTCGGGAAGAAGAACAAGGAAAGTGCGTCATCGGCATCAGGGGCCGCAACTAGCAGCAGGTAAGCGTGGCGCTCTCGACAGTCATGCGAGCAGCAGCTGCACCTTCGGCGTCTTTCTAACCCTGTGCAGCTCTTGTCGTGCAGCAGTCAGCAGCCAACACCCTGCGGTAGCGGCAAGAAGGCGCACGACAAAGGGGCTGACCAGCAGCCAGCGGCGGCGGTAGCGGCGGCGGCGCCTGCGGCAGCACCCGGCAGCATGCAGCAAAAGCAAGAAGAGGAGAGCCTGTCAAAGTTCATGTTTGGAGGGTGAGCTCTGAGACTCGCAGCGGTGTGGCACTTTTGCTATGCTGCGCCAAGTCTGGCTAGCTATGGCAAGAACCCACATTTGGTTCTGGCACCTCTGCGGCCAGACTGCTGCCCACCTTCTGCATGCAATCCAGATGCAGTGCTGGAAGTCGATTGGTTGCTGCAAACTGCTGCTTTGGCTGCCATCTCACAGCAACGCTCCTTTACTGCCACATCATGCAGGGACGTCGTGGAGGGCAAAGTGCCGCTGATTGGGTATTGCAAAGGCAGCACAGATGCCATTGAGGCGTGTGTCTGGACACCCGGAACTCTTGTCTTTGCCGACGGCAGCAGCAGCGGCAGCGGCAGCGGCAGCAGTAAGGGGAAGAAAAGTAAGGCAGAAAAGGAGCAGCGCTTCACTATCCTGTTTTGACAGTGCAGCTGCGGCCCCCCGTATTTAAGCCAGTTTTCAGCCTGCCTCCAGGCTCAAACAGGGGAGCGCATTCCCTCTGCTCATGTTGTTGATTTTGTACCCGGCTTTGTTCACTTGCTACCCGATGCTGTTACCTTTTTTGACAGCCTATGTTGCGCTTCTGAGAAGCGTGTGAGGGGATCGATTACCCTAGGACCCACCACACAGGGGAAGACAGAAGGCGGCCAGGTGAAGTTGATGGGAGACAGGCCCCAAGTAGCCTGCGTTTAGCGTGCGTTGCGCTGCGCAGCTGCCGACAGGTTCCCAGTGGATACGATTGGCAGCTAGTGGCGCGACTCGTGGCACTCGGCTTGTGAAGAGGCAGCGGCAGTTTATTTGCGTGCTAACAGCCTAAATAAGTACAGATGCAGCAATGAATACAGCACATTATCAAGGATTGATGTAGCCAGCAGGGCTGAGCCTTCCGACACTTTGAAGGCTGCTGCAGATCATAGCGGGAAGTGAGCAAAATGGTGGAGCGGCAAGGGTCGAGCGCACAAGGCAGGAAACAGGGGCAAGTACTGCAGCTGTTTGTATCAAGGTGGCAAGGTAGAGGGACAGCACTAAACTTCTGCTTTATTTCTTTGTTGGTGTTAATTTTTTGTCGCTGGCGGCCGTATCGCTGCTGGGCACCGCATGATAGCGCGGCAGCCCCTCCCCTCCATTCTTCTCGCCGCTGACGCCCAGGCTGCTGCTGATGGCTGGCGAGCCTTTTGCTTCCGCTGCTATTTGCTGCATCTTTATCTGCTGATACCAGAAGAATGCCGCCATGCTGATGCCATAACCCACCCCCTGCACACATGCACCACCGACAGACAGCGGCTCAAAGACCATATGCGCTTTGAGAAGCCAGCCATAAAACGATTCAGGGATGGGACATTGGATGAGAAAACCGCCAGTAATCGAGCAACAAAGCGACGGAGGCAGTTCCAACCGCCGGTTGAGCTGGCACAATAGGTCCCCACTGCTGCAAGTCCTTGCTCTGCCAACCACCTCATTTGGCGCTGCTGCCACACATGATGCCAACGTGCTTTACATGCTCTGGCAGCCCCGCCACGCCCGCACCCACCTGTAATGCGGTGACTTGCTCCGCAAGCAGCACTATGCCCAGGCACACCACCAGCGCATTCTTGACAGTGCCCAGCACCTTGAGCGTGAGCGAGGATGCGCACTGCAGCACAGCAGAGAATGACAGATCACAGTGTGTGCAGCACAGCAGAGCATGGCAGATCAGAGCGTGTGCAGCACAGCACAGCATGCACAGCACAGCAGGGCACATCAAGGTCGCAATGCTGACGCGGATTGTGGCGGAATGGCAACAAAGCAGTCATTACGCAAGTCAATGAATACAGCTGAGTTGGTGCGATGTCGCCCTTGGCTGCCTCCACTTAAAATCTAGGGATTCCATCCCACTGCCTTCAACCCGCTGCCTTCAGTCCTGACCTCTGATGAAATGATCTGAGGCATACAGGTGGCGATCGCCCCTGCCGCTGCAGTGGAAGGCCTGATGTACCCCGCACCTGTATGACAATGTATGCCAGTGAGTTGACTGCAAAGCCCATCATGGCAGCCACGAGGAACTTGGCGGGTTGGTGCCACACCAGCATGAAGGCGCCATCAGCCAGCATGGGCTGCAGCTCCATCACCAGGCTGCCTATCACCAGCCAGAAGGTGCAGGCAGGCGCTAGGTACATCAGGCCTTCAACTGCAGCGACAAGGGCAGGATTGGGTGCGGGGAGTTTGTTAAAAACCGCAGCAGCAGCACCAGGGACGAACGACAGACACTCGACATAGAACACAATGGGTTGATAGGTGAGGTCCAACGAGGGTCTGAGAGCATGGAAAGAGGGAAACTGATGTTTTCGTGGTGCCAGCATGACGAGAAGTGGCATTCAAGATTGCAAGGCAGCGATATCCTTGAAGCGACATCGTAATGGTCGTGCCTGACAAGCCTGCCATGCAGGCCGTAGCGCTTGGCACCGGCTGCGAACCCTGGGTACTACAAACCACCGCCCGTGGCAACCGGCACCTCAGCAGCTGCATGCACGCATGCATGCATGCGACCAAGCATTGTGTGCAGCCAATAAGCCAGCCGGCGCTCCCCAGCTTCAGCTTCCCATTGGTCTCACTTGGATGGAATCGCAGCCCCGTGAGCAGCAGCTGTGTCATGACAAGCCGGACCGATTCAAACATTTCCGACAGAAACATGACAACCACGCCCGTCAAGCTGAGTTTGACCTCTCCAGCACTGGCCAGCGCGGTTCCCAACGCAATAAAGCCCACGGACATGATCAGGCGGCGGGTGGGGGTTTCTAGCCGGGCCACAAACAGGGCCACCATTGTGATGATGGGGGTGAAGGCCTGCGTGGCGGGAAGAGGCACGTGTAGGGCTTGCCCATCGGAACAAGGGAAGCAGCATGTGCAGACGGCAGCTCAGCTGCTGCCGCCGCTGACGTTTGCTCATCGCAGCTGTGCAGGGCAACCCGACTCCATCACATTGTCAATCTGGCCATGCACACGTGGACACATCATACACAGCCGGCAACCTGATGTGCCCGCTTCCCACCACCACGTACCCACCCACCACCACGACTCCACTTCCTTGCTGAGCACGCATAAGTGCACCATAACAATGCGATGCCCATGCTCACATAAATAGGCAACCTGCTGCTGGCTGATGTGGCAGTGTCGGCCGGCCACCTCACCTTGAGCATTTGAATGAAAGCGACTGTGAGGTACAAGTACACAAGGTTGCCAAAGTGGAGCGTGAGAGCCATGAAGAGGCCCACTGGCAGGATTTTTGAGCAGTAGAAGTGCCATGTCATCGTCTTTTTTGCTTCAACAACCCTAAACACCTGCCGCCAATCATCCAAGGTTGGTCCGGCACAACACAGCGCAGCATGCAGCGATAACAGTTGGAAGGTCAGTTAAGGAGCGGGGTGAATTAGCAACGGTGCAGTAGAGGACAACGTCTAGGCTTGCCGGCCCGCACATACAGAGGTTTGCAGCTGAAATGTGCAAAATGCTGTCCAGTGGCACAGATTTGCAAGGCTATTCAACAGGCCACCACACCGGCGAGGCAGCCCACCAATCCGGCGGAAGTGCAAGCAGCAGAGACAATCTCCGCCGGCTGTATACTTCAGAAGCAGCACAGCGCAGCGTAGCGCGGCGGCGGGGCCCACCCTGCAGCAGAGGGTGCTTGCGAGGCCGCTAAAAGCCATGCCCAGCCCCGACAACGCCATGGGGTAATGGAACCCATGGGAAAGGAGGTCCTTGTTCAGCAGGATCAATCCCGAGGAAACGCTCATCCAAGCTGCGCTGGCAACCACGGCGATCACCACCTGCGGTGCATGTCAGCAGGAGATGGTCGGCGGTTGCAGGTGGCGGTTGGACCATTGCACCAGCGGGTTGTGACGGGCGCGGCACGCAGCGGAAATTGCCCGGTATAAGAATGCAAGCGTGGACGTTGCCGGTTTGTGGTGTGACGTGACTGTGCCGGGGGCAGACCAGGGTGCATTAATGATCAACCCATGGAACAGCAGCAGGGGAGCCTGAGCACCTTTGAAAAGCCAAACATCCTGAACTGGTGCGACGTATCGGCAGCGGCAACGTTAAGAGCGTCCGCCCCCTCCTGCCCCTTAGGGCGCCGCGCAGGAGGGTAGCTCATCAGGGCAACGGAGGCAGGCGGCTGCGATGGCTCAGCACCGTGCCTGTAGTGGGGAGGGGGGCGCCGGTTGGGCGGCAGGTGGCACTTGGCGTATTGCCGCGGTTTTGGGGGCTGCAACAAAATTTTGATGCCCACGATGCTGGATGCTACTCGACCGCAGCGGGCCGCACTTGCGCGCGTTTAGCCGGGATGGTCGGCAAGCTTGACTGCTAGCCCACCCTTGTTGCTTTGTAGTCGAACCTACCTGCGTGTCTGATCAAACAGCCGCCGACAGTCTCAGGCTAACTCGAGCGGCAACACAGCGAGCTCTTTCAACTGCAGGTGTACAGCGTCAAATAAGCAGCTCTGCGTTTGGATAGCGCGATGAAAGGAAAACGCATTTGAGACGTGTCGAACACGCTGTACTGCCCTACTCAGCTGTGGAAAACTGACCAACCTTGGGTGGACCATGGGCTGACACACGTCACAAGCCGACAAAAGTCGGTAAGTTACTGTGCTTTCGTGGCAATAAGGAGCATAGGTGCCAGCAAACATCAGACGGCTGCTAACCGTCCACTTTGACCTGACGTACCCTGGTGCGAGATTTGTGGCCAGGTTATGGCGGTTACAACAACATGCTTCAATGGAAAAAAGTTCAATCTTCGGATGTGTTGATGAAAAGGATGCGCAGCTATTCCAGCAAAGACATGCAACTGCAAGTTGCTGGAGGGAAGAAATGGTCGCAGGGCAGACCTGTTGCAGCTGCCTGCTATGACCAACGTTCAATGCTGAGTTAGCAGCGTGATGGCAAACGAACCACGGATGGGGGGTTCGAAACATAATCACAGAGCGCAAGGGTTTACGGAGGCGTGTTTGTGCTGTTAATTTATGTGTGAGAAGCGGGTGTTGTAACGGCACGGTGTGCAATTGCAGGAGCAGGAGCCTGGCACTTACCACTAAGCAGGAAAGTGCATGAGAAAGTGGTCGGTTAGTAGGGAGGGAGGGGCAAGTTGGTGAACAGTGGCAAACCCTGCAATGCTGGTGCAGTGCCATGAGGGCGTCACAGAATCACCCCTAGGAGTGGCAAAGCTGCCGCCAGATGGACATGGCAGTGTGCGGCCCTGATAATACCTTGAAAGAGGCGATGTGAGAGGGAGGGGTGAGAATATGAACAGCGTGGAGTTCCTCCAAAAACGGGGGTTGTCGGGTTGGGAGGGGGAAGGGGCAACACGGTTGGCGTTGATTTTTTGGGGGGACTGGCAAGGGGTGAGCAGATCCTAACTGGAAATGCTGCAACCCACAGTTGTCTGGGCGGAGTGGAAGAGTGGTTAGGTAGGTGTGCGAGCTCACCTCAGCAGCGCAGTGAATGCTGCCAGTGGGACGATCAACAGAGCACCCGCACGCCGGGCGCTGGCAATGTGCCTGATGCCCCCAACAAATCCAGCCCGGGGAGCGGGGATTCTACCGCGGTTCAATTATCCAGCGGCAGAACTGTAGGTGCAAGAGAGAGCATGTGCATGTATCCATAAATGAAAATGGAGGAAAAAATGGGGGGCCCAGCACAGCACTGTCCCCTCAACGGCAGCAATATGTAGTGAGGTAATGGCCGGTCCAACAAACGGAATGCATGGTGCAGTGCAGGTGAAGTAAGGTGTTGTTCATAATGTTGGTTAAAAAAACCGCCCGGCAGCCCCCATTCAGCCCCACAAGGGGGATGGGGGTGCGGGCAAGGTGGTGCAGAATGACTGCTCCCTATTGTAACTAAACCACAGAATGCCCCTGGGGAAAAACGGCGTGCGTTGTAGGCTAGGATGCCTCCTCTATGGCTGTGAGGGGCCAGCATGCAGGGAAAGGGTTCCGTGAGTCGGGAAGCCGCACAGTCGGTCCAGACATCTGGTAAGAAGAACTCTGGGGTTGGTGTCGAAGGTTGGAGGTGTGGGAAAAGGGAAATAAATGTGCAAATGGAAAGGTGGGCAAAAGCATGGCCCCGCTCGGTCGAGTTTGCGTACGTTAGGCCCCCTGAAGTGTGCTGGTGCCGCAGCCACTTGTGCGGCAGCCGAGCAGCAAAAAGTACAGGCACAAACAGAGGTGCCCACAAGTGCTGAAAAAAGAAAACGAATCTCTCAGAAGGGCTCTCAAGAGGGGGAGCCAAAAGAGCATGGAGCAGGCAAGATCGGGCGGTGTAAAGAAGGGCAGGGTGTTACGGCATGTCTGTTTTTGGATAATGTCAGTGCGTGCGCATGTTCCATATGCAGAGGGGCCTGCTTGCGTGGGTCGGATATTCCCACCAGACCACATGGAACATCCGAGTCATATGCGCCTACTTGCGCCTGCACAAGGGTCCGGTGTGCGGGGCGTGGGGGGGTGGGTGGGGGTGTCAGCAAAGATCTTCTGGCAGCGCAGGCAATACAGGGCACCACCGGGAGCCCTTAACTGCCTCATGCAGGGAGATGAGGAGGCAGCAGGGTTGCCTGCAAAAGCGCCAAAAGTCTAAGGCAACCTTTCGCTGCCAGCGCAGCAAGCAAGCCGATCGCCCACCTGGCAGCTTTGCGCGGTGCGCCGGGTGCAGCTTCCTCGTAGCCCTCCTGCCAGGAAGATTCACCGTCGCTCTCTCCTGGGAGGCACGGCAGCTTGGGCACAGCAGCGCCACCACTGGGCTGATGCTGCAGCGTTGCTTCCTCCTCTGAAGCAGGCGCGCGATTAGGCACAGGGCTCTTGCGGGCACGCTTCCGGGGCGGAGTCACCGCCATCTGCGCCGCCAGCCCAACAGGCGGCACAAAAGTCAGCGGCGATGGAGGCGGCACGGCAGCCGGCGGCGCTACAGCCACTGGTGCAGCCGGAGTGCCGGGGGCTGAGGCGTCGGTGCTGCCGGGCGAGTGCTGCGCAGCCAGCAGGTCGGCGAATGAGAGCTCACGACGACGAGCTGGCGCCATTGCCGGAGCCGTCTGCAAGCAGTTGCAAGCAGGGGTGCCTAACTGCAAATCAGCAGTGCAGGAGGCTGGGAAGGGGACCGGTTAGGGGGGAACTCCAACATGCAGCAGTGATATGTGACAAGCCAGTATACACGTGTTAACTGGCACCGGTGGCAGCTGAGAGCTCATTCGTGTGACAGCGGACCTGTGGCTGGTGACTGCCACGCGTCGCTGTGTCCTCGAGAGAAGGGCTGGTGCATGCTGCCTTGCGCCGCACGCGCGGTGGCTTGCTGGGAGTGAGGGACGGGACCCTTGGGCTGGGCTTGGGGCGTGCTGGGGTGGTGGTGGTCGCAGACGAGGCGGTGCCTTGCACACGGGAGGGCATGGGAGGCTTCCAGGCGCAGGGCAGGGGGATGATGTGGTCGCCGCGCAGGCGCACTGCAAGCAGATATGGGGGAAACGGCCGGCGGGAACGAGTGAGAAGCACTGATAGGCTGCTCAGAAGGATGCATGTGGATAACCCTAGGCAGGGATATGTAGCAGGCAACTGCACTGACGGGACGCACGGAGCATCTTTGGATGCTGCATGCTAAGAAACTGAGGGAAATCTACATAGCGAACCAGTTCAGGGTAGTAACAACGGTGAGAAGAGCTTGCCTGAGCCTGTCAGTTTGATGGTGCAGGGGCGCATGGCGTGCACGAAGCACTTGGACAGTGTGACCACAGGCGCCAAGGGGCGTGCCGCATTACCCTTGCTCAGCACACTGCAGCAGGTTACAAATGACCAGCACAAGGGGGGTCAGCTTGATTCGCATGAGTGGTGTATGGGAGCGAAGAGGTCACTGAAGGCAGAAGTAGCTTATGCAGCATGCTTGGGTTTCATAAGAATGCATGCAAGGCTTACCTGGTGTGGGGGATGCCCTGAGGGCCAGGCAGGCTTGGGGAAGTCCTGCTTAGCTCCTGTGGACGCATGCTTGCTGCTCTGCGGGGCCCCCTCATGGAGATGCCAAATTGGAAGACAGCAGCCAGCGGGCGCGCTGAAGGCAGCCCAGCATGGCCGCCTTTTGCGCGCTGCAACGTGGCGCCAGCAAGCAGATCTGCGGGCACTTGTGCAAGTGCTGGCTCGAGGCTGTTGTAGCTGTCCAACTGCTCGCTGCACGTCAACTCCATCGAGCAGCTGGCAATGCGTTCGCTGCAGCTGACTGGCGGCGAGGGTAGTCCTGGCAGGGCGTGCTGCGGTAGCGGCAGAGCAGGGAACTGCACGCTGCTCTCTGGGCTACAGAGCCCGCTGAACAAGGCATGCTGCTCTCGCTGCGCCACCGGGGTGGTCACAAATTGGCTCATGCAGGTCACAGAGAGCTGGGGCGCTTGTGGTGAGGACATGGCGGGAGACTTGTGGACGAGCAATGCCGCCGGCGTTGAAGGCAGGGCCAGGCGCCGGCGTCGGCGGGTGTGCGAGCGAGTTTCCTGAAGCAGGAGTCTATCGGAAATGAATGGAGACCAGCGACTACGGCATACATATAAAAAGTTGGGAGTAAACCAAGCATAAACATGATGGAGCAGCTCCCTAACTCAGCGGGGCGTGCGGCGCCATGAACCCTGACTGAATACCGTTTTAGGATCTGTATGAATGCAATTCGAGGGGTCACAACACGAGCTGCCCCACAAGAGTGGGACAGGCCATGCTCCCGCCACTTTGTAGCCCAAACGCGGGGAGCACCATCCAGGTCCTGAAACAACAAGCAGGCGCCACCCACCTGTCCAATTGGCGTCCTGAGTCTGATTGAGCACACGCGTTGGCCTTGAACAGTGTGGGAGAGACAAGTGCAACGGGCTTCCTGCTCTTGGCCCCTGGAGCGCCGCTACGGTGATTTGAACGAAGATGGGTGTCAAGTAACAAGGGAATAGTATGGGCGTGCGTCCGCGAGCCTGCAAGCAGTGGCATGGCCGGGACAGCACACGTGCACGGCTCCGAGGAAAGCGCCATTTTTGCGCCGCCATGCACGCTCAAAGAGGCATTCTGAGACCTCTCCGTCATTTGCAGATTGCTGAGATTGACGTGACTGTCCAACAAGCCGCAGCCAGGCACCATGCCCGCTGTCATTGGTCAGCCAGGTGAGCATTGGCGGTTTGCGTAACCCACGTCGCTCTCAGGAGTGCTGATTGCTGACTGAGGTGATCCAAAACGCCGATGGCTGGGAAACGGCGTGTCGATCATGCTGGAATCTTTGGCCGTGGCGGCAAGCCCGCTTGCTGGTAATTTACCACCGTGGTTCACACAAAACTCGTGATACGCAGCAGCCCGCCCGGACTTGCCCTGCTGACCGCACCGCAGCGGGCGTGCAACCCCCTGCGCCTGCGCCGCCTGCCTGCCTTCCTCCTTGCAGCTCCCGCCTTCACCGGCAGTGCTGTAGTGGATGGCGACTTTAAGACCATCTCCCTGTCCGACTACAAGGGCAAGTGAGTGCCACCCAGCTCTGTTTCATCATACCACACGCACAGCCTCTCGATGGCCCTCTGTTTACCTCTGTTTACCTCTCCTACGGCCCGCCCTGGCCGGTTCTGACCAATCCCGCCACCGTTGCCGCTCTTTCCCCGCCTTTCACCCCTACGCAGGTACGTGGTGCTGTTCTTCTACCCCCTGGACTGGACCTTTGTGTGCCCCACAGAGATCATTGCCTTCAGCGACCGCATCCAGGAGTTCCGGGACATTGGCGTGGAGGTGGGTGCTCATTCACAACTCGATGTGTCATAATATCCCGTCAGGGAAACGCCTCCATTCACTGACGAGTTTCGCGGTGGACATTCAGAAATTCATGGTTTTGGGAACGTTAAAGTGGTTCCCAATATTTTTCCGCATAGTGGATCTGGTGTGAGAGTGTGGTTGCAAGGGGGATCTTTGCTGCGCAAGCCCCCCCATCTGCACGCACACAAACGCAGCATCCCAACCACCCTTCCATGCATTCATCACATCATCTTTGCTTATGCCCAAACGCTCGGTTATCAAAGGGACGCTGCCAGCTCGCCACATGGCTGATCAGCGTGGGAACAACTCCGAGCAGAGCAGATCACAGGGCGGGCTAATCCGGCTGGCGGCGACGCATCCTGAACCGCCGGTCACAATGCGCGCCCACACCCCCCCTGCATGCCCCCATAAATGTGCATACATGTCAAACACCACATATAACACCAGTGCACACTTTGCCACTTGTGCTGGTGCCGCGCGTGGCATGCACGTTGTGGGTGCTGGCGTGCCTTGTGCTGCTGCCAGGGCACTGAGCAATCTCGCCCTGCTGGTGCCACACCCGTGTGTGTGCAGGTTGTGGGTGCTAGCGTGGACAGCGTGTTTAGCCACCTGGCCTGGATCCAGACCCCACGCAACAAGGGCGGCCTCGGCGGGCTCAACTACCCGCTGCTGGCAGGTGAGAGGGGGCAGCAGAGTGAGCTCAGTCGTGGGCTGGGGGTATAAGCTCACCAAAGCCCATTTCCTTAGCCTGATTACCATCAATCCCACTTAGCGCGTGAAAGTTTTCGTGTTGCGATCAGGCGGAACAACCTGAAGACATCATCTCTATCATTATTGAATCCCTTATGACATAATGCAGACATCACCAAGAGCATCTCCAAGGACTATGAGGTTCTGATTGAGGAGGGCGAAAACGCGGGTGTGGCGCTGCGCGGCCTCTTCATCATCGGCCCCGACGGCCGCCTGCGGCAGAAGACGGTCAACGACCTGCCCGTCGGACGCAGCGGTGAGGCGGAGGGCGTGATTTGTGCGTGCTGTGAATATATGGTAGTGCTGCTGGTGTGCGGTGGAGCAATAAATGGCGGCACCCCAGCCCCGGCGGGAAATTGGTTGGCCATGCTGGGACCTGGTTCAGCACGCTTGACTCATAACTGTACGGCTGACCAGTCCATCTGCCACCCTTCCCTGCCCAATTCCCCCGTCTTTTCACTCGCTGCTTTATGCCTGCTTTCTTCTCGCAGTTGACGAGACCCTGCGGCTGCTCAAGGCCTTCAAATTCACTGATGAGCATGGAGAGGTGAGCAGGCACAGCTACTGCTGCTGTTGCAAACTGCTCTTGTTTGTAGTCATTCATATGCGTGCTTGGGTGAAATGTAGCAAGCTGCCCAGCGGCTGGTTTCGCATGCAAAGGCCTGCGCTTGCCAGCTCGCTCTGTGTTCTGGCATGATTGCTGCGCACTGTTGTGCCTTGTCGTTAATACTAGGATCCGTGAGCAGGACACACCGGCGTTGCCACCGCCGCCACACATGCAGCTCACCCCTGCCTGTGACTACCCTCCACCCAGTAAAGCCTACCGCGCCTCCCCATCCGCCCACCTAGCGCAGGTGTGCCCCGCCAACTGGCAGGAGGGCGCCGCCACCATCAAGCCCACCCCCAAGGACAGCCAGGAATACTTCTCCAAGCAGTGAGGTGCTGATGGAGGGCGAGGCTGCTGCTGATCGATATGACGAGTTGGCAGGCTCCTCAGAAGCCAGGCGCTGCTCGTCAGCGACAGTGCCAGCGGCAGAATGGATGGACAACTTTGCCGCAAGGCCTCTGCAATGCATGCGACATGCAGTCCGTTCGCTAGAAGGGTGGCGCCCCCAGCCCTGCATGGAATATTCTTTAATCGATTGTTTCGACATAGTTTGAATTTCATTCCGTACAACTTTGTAATGATATGTAGCGAGTTGTTTGTAGCATGGAGCAAGCAGCGGGGGAAGGGCAGCACGTATTTGGATCGGGAAAGAAAAGGCAGCAGGCAACAGAGATAACATAAATTAAGTGTTGTGGGTGAACAAAATGTTGCTTACGATGAGGTCGAGAGTGTTGTGTTGTGTAAAGTTGCCATCGGTCAAGAGGACGAAGATTTTGCCGAACTGGTAGTTGTAGGCGAGAATTGCATGCAATGGGGCCACCACAGGAAACTGAGTCGTGACAGGCTACTCAGTCAAGCAAGGTCAGCAGCAAGCTGCACGTGTGCCAGCATTTGCGGGGTAAGGCTACTACAGGCTGCTTCATGTCACGAGGTTGAGGGAAGTCGCTAGATGTGGGAAGAAATACCCGAAGCACAGTTAAAACAAAAAAGAACTTCCCTATCAGCCTATGCCCAGGGCAAGCTCAGGGTGAGCCTTGATACCTAGTAACCTAAGTATGCCAATGCCAGCTGATCGCCAGCGCATCATCCCAATTCCAGCGGTCGCAGCTCACCCCAGCTGTGCCCGGCCGCCAGCCGCACCCTGAGTGGCACGCGCAGCCTGGCTCCTGAGGCCAGACCCTCCATACACTCACGCACCAAGCAAGCCACAGACTCCAGCAGAGGCTCTGCAAGGGGTGGTGGTGTCTGGGGGTGGGTGGTGAGCGCGGACAGGGCACGGTGCTTTAAAGGTGGGATTGATTCAACGGTGCTGCTACAGCTGGGGGCAATGCGCCCACATACAAGCAGTGAGCCAAACCGCTCAGCCCAGAATTTATATTAACGCGCATTGACCCATTGCCTGGGGACCTAGCCAGAAAGACAACGCAGTGCCCAAAAGTCTCAAAGGTTTCAGGTAGCCAGGCAGTGAACGTAGCTGTTCATAGACACTGACTACTGCAGCCTCCCACCTGCCACCTCCAGCAGCAATTCATCATGTATCTGCAGCACCACACGTGCCCCCTGCACCCCTCCGCCATTGCTGTTGTCGCCAGCGCCGCCGCCGCCACTTCCATTGCCAATGGCAGTGCCCCAGCTGTCGCCCCAGGTACCTCCAAGGGACAGGCGTGTTGCCAGCCGGGAGTGGATCAAGATCATCGCTGCCTTGGCCAGGTCAGCCGCAGAGCCCTGCAGCAAGCAGCACGGGTACCATCCATACATGGGCGAGGTTGCTGATAAACCTCGTCTCCATCAGATCCAGTCGCACCAAGTGGTGAAGAATGTAAAGAGGTGTTGATGCGGTGATGGTGTTGGTTTGAAGTTGCAAACTCGTCACGCCCCGAGTTAGGTCAACAATGAGACCGGCCAGCCTGGCAACTCAGCTGCCTGCACACAGCAGGCGACTAAGTGGCCCCCCACCCATACACTCACCTGGCACACGGTGTTCTTGGCCTGCCTCTCTGCAGCGGCGCGCTTGCGCCCGTCCCGGCAGTTGATGTTGGGAAGGTAGCGCCGCCGACCCGCCAGAGTCTGCAGTTGTCGGTTCATGCGCACCACCAACACAAAACAAAACAGTGGGCCTCAGGTCTACTTAGGAGCGATGAACCAGGTTCTTTTGAGCCCAAGCGCGACCAGGAGATCGGCTTTACCCAGACATTAACCCACCTCAACATAGCCCATGCGCCGGCACTCCGCCACAACACGTGTCTGCCACGCCTCGATGCCCGGGAGGCTGGTTCGGAACCTCTCCTGCAGAGGAGGAGGCAAGTTGGGAAAGGGCAGGCACAGCTGATTTGTCCGAGGAGCAGGATCCAGGCTGGCATCATGGGAGAGAGCATGCATGATGCCCTGAGCTCCAAGCACCTGCCATGATCTGCTGACCTGGTGTTCTCCAGCCAAGTGTCTGTTGCAGTTTGTCACATTCACGACACCAGACAGCCAACAACTGGCCGCCAAAGAGAACCGCTCTCTGCCACCACATGCAACACATAGCTCCCACAAATCTCAGTGCTCACCACCTCCATCATGAGCGTCATCCACCCAACCGTCGAACCCCATCACCCAATCCTCCCACCCATACATACCTGCGCGCTCTTTGCCTCGGCCACGCTGCAGCCCAGTTCATCTGCCAGCTTGGCTGCCCCCATGCCGTACAGCAGCCCGTAGGTGAGCTGCTTGGCGTGGTCTCGCTGCTGCTGGCTGACCTGCGGACAGATGGGATGAGATGGCTTGGTGGAGTGCAGTGGGGTAGAGTGAGGCTGCGTCACATGCAACCCCCACGCCGTGTGCGGTATGCATGCAGCAACAGATATAGATTGGCCAGCACCGACGCATCAAGGACCAGCGCGCTTTTGGTCAACTGCTTGCCGTGGCACACTATTTAAATACAATGTACCACCATCACCTCCCCCTCCTTGCCTGCTCCTCTGGCATGCCCAGCCACTGTGCCGCCAGCAGGCGGAAGGGGTCAGCCCCTTCTGTGGAGAAGATGCGGTCCAGGGCGGGATCCCCGCTGAAGTGGGCCATCAGGCGGAACTCTATCTGGCGGTAGTCGGCTGCACACACAGGGCGAGTTAAGGTGTGGCAGCTCAGGTCACGGCTGATGGGAACAGTGGTGGGCTGGGTGTGGCTGCAAAGGCTGCTGCCTTGGCCACCAGACGGCTCTGCCTGCCACATGCTGTGCAGCCAACAGCAAGGACTAAGAACAGGTTATCAGTAGATAGCCGCTAACGAAGGGGCCGCACAGCCAGCTCCCAGGCCCGACCTGACAGCAGCAGACATCCTGGGGGCGCTACAAACGCAGCCCGCAGGTTTGCGGTACGCTCCGCATGGGCGCTGACATCGCTGGCGGGACCGCTGCCATCCTTTCCAGGGGTCAGCAGGACCTTGTAAGCTCGCGGCTTGGGCACACACTGCAGGTTTGGCTCATCCATGGCGAGGCGACCTGCAGGCAGAGGCAAAGCGGGGCAGGTAAGTACATCTACCCAGGGTGAAACTTGGCAAAGAGAGCAGGCAGGTTGACAGTGGGATGTAACAGGAGGAGGGGAGCATAAGACTAAGGAAGAGGAGGGTGTAAGGTCATTGGTTGACGAGAGGCCAGCGGTGGGCGGGCGTTAACATAATGGAACAGTGAAATCCAATGGCCAGTACATGCTGGGCTTTTTAAGTGTCCCCAGGTGACTAGTGACTAGGTTGCTGAACAGCATGAAGTTTTAGCCAGTTGCATACTTTGCAGCCCCCGCCGCAGCAGCATAGGTGTGCAGCAGTAGCAAGAGCAGCAGCAACAGCAAAGCACACAACAGTTGTGGCTGGACGGGCAAGCGCGCCTGTGTCTGCACAGGTCTGATTGATGGAGCCCCGTATGCGTTTCAGCACCAGGCCTCCTGGGTAGCTGACTGCCTCTGCGTAGGCTAGGTGCATCTTGAAGCCCTGAACAAACCTGCAGGGAGGGTGCAGGACAGTCGGCGGGCAGAATCATGGCAGGGAAGGGCGGTTTGGCACGTTGACTGACATTCAGGAGGCGAGCTAAAAGAAGTCTTGCAGAATGTAGGCTGCCCACAACTCCGGTCCGACTGACGTACAAATCTCAACTGGCATCGCCAAGCAGGTAGCCATAGTAACTGTCACCACAGGAGCCACAGCAGCAGCAACGCTCGTTCACACCCCCAACCCAACGCCAGCCAGTCAACCCCACCCACCCAAGCATCCACCCACCCACCCACCTGTTGAGCAGGGTCTTAAGCTTACGGTGCTCAAAGATGAGCCTTGCAATGGAGTGGTCGTGAAGCTCTAACAAGACCTGCCATCACAGGATAGATTACAACATGCCTGTTTCTGTGCTTTGTTGTGCGTATGACATTGAGAGGGTCAAGCAAAGAATGGGATGGATGCTGGCGACTATCCCAGCATCACCTCAGACAGCTAAGTAGTTCAAGACATGTGGTCTCAAGATGTTGCTGCTGTGCCAAGCCAGTCCCTGCCCTGCCCTGCTGCATCACTTGCAGCGTTCAAGCCAGCTGTCACTCATCATATCAGCGGCTCACCTCCTGGCCTGTGGAGAAGCCGCCGCTCTTCAGGTCCTTGGCGCATGGTGGTGGCGGCAGCTTCAGCACCTCGAACAGGATACGGCTGACCTGCAGGAACAGAATGGTAAAAAGAGTGGCTTGGTAGAAGAAGAAGAAGATGAAAGTAAACCCGGCGAAGTGGCAAGGTCCTCCCACCCCACCTACCAGCACGCCACCATCACGAGAGCAACAGCACATGCACCGAAACACCTGTACCACACACCCACCTCCTGCGGTGAGCTCAGGCTGAATTCCTGCCCCGCCTCCCTGTGGGCCATCTCCTCCAGCTCCTCAATCCGCCGCTGAAGCATGGGCTCCTCTGCGGGTGTGGGCAGGTGGGCAGCCAGGCAGGCGGCAAGCAAGTTGAAAACCTCTTTCCAATATCAGCTTCACCAGTGCAACAAGGGTAACATAACAAGTGCCAAATATGTCGCCAGTGTCAGGTATGCACCATGCTAACAATTGCTGCGTCTCACTGGCTCAATCTGCCAGCCAGCCGGGTCGCCAAAACAGGCGCAGATTTGCAGAGGAGGCCCTGGCCTTGCCTGTGTTCAATATAGCCTCGTTCACCGCCAGCCCAGCAGCCTCCATATCCACAATCACCCGCACCAGCGGCATCTCTGTGCGCCACAGCGGCGGCAGCAACTCCTGCGGCACATCAGGGGGCGGAATGGACGCACCAGATATTTGATGGATGGCTGGAGGTGTGAACAAGCAGCGAAAAATGCAACTGTAGCACAGTGAAACAAGCAGGCTGGCAGGTAAAAGCGGCCTGGCTAGTAGCAATCAAAAAACTTAATACAGCACATCGCTGGGGTGCAGCGGCCCACAGCAAGCGGCTGTGGGTAGGCAGCCGGAGCAGGTGCAAAGGGCAGGGGCCACCCAGCAGGAACGCTACTCTTGTGTGGGTGTGATGCAATCATGAGATTGGCTCGCAGCAGGCAACTCACGTCTCCACGCAGCCTTGAGCGCAGCAGCTGCCACATCTTGCGGGCCTGAGCCGCACGCCGACCGGCATCAGCGCGCCGCGTCCCCGCCTGCGCCGCGCTGGCCTGCATGCCTTGTGTGGCTTCCGACCACACCGCCTGCCCGCCCTTCACCCTGCAGGCATCCCAGGCAGACAGGGGACAGCAGGGATGCACCTCACAGAGAATGTACGTGCAAAGCTGCCCACATGCAGGCGCCTATGTGTGCTCATACACTTTATCAGCCAGCCAGCCAGCCAGAAGATAACCAGCCAGCCAGCCACCAAGCCAGTCGCCAGTCACCCAGCCAGTCACCCATTTTGGGCTAGCCACCCAGTTAGCTAGCCATTCATTTGACCCCTCGTCCACTGCTGGCCACCCACTTGAGCATGTCGCTGAGCGTGTAGAGCTCCCCACGCACGCTGCCCAAGCTGTGGCTGTTCTCATCACGCAGCCGCTTGTCATCGGGGGTACCCAGCCAGGCTGCCACCCGCACATCCACCACAGGGTCTCGCAGCGCCAGCGGGCAGCCTAATGGGAGCGGAGTGGGGTGGGGGAGGGGTGGGTGGGGTTGGGAATGGGTAGGCTGAACTGGATCGGCCGTTATGTACCCTGCTAGGTGGTGCAGCCCTACAACTACCATTGCTGGCAGCAGCACAATCCATGCCTGCACACCTCATATCGCATTGTTGCATTACTGACAGAAGGCTTAGGCAACCTCACCTGCGAACTTGGCACGAGGTGTGCCCAGCACGCCTGGCCCCAGCACTTTGAGTAGTGCGGCCAGCTGCCTTCTGAGATCCCAGGTTGCTTTCTCCACAGCAGGTGAGGCAAACAGAGGTGCAAGCTCAGCAAGCAAATCGCTCCGACGATGCAGGGGCACGTAGAAAGCCTGACCGTTACGCCAGCTGATTGCCACCCCATCTAGCCGCACGCCCACGCCTGCGGAAATGAGGCAGTCAGTCTAGTGAAACGACAGTAGCCAGAGCGATTCGTCATTTGATAAGAGGGAGGCAAAGCAGCAACGGAGGTATCGGAGGGATGGCACACAGATCAGCCAAAAATGCACGGTGGGACTGCACTCAATAGCATGAGCACCACAGCAGGACCACAGCAGGCAGGTTCTTGATCACCTGCAGACTGCTTGTCGTGCACAGCGTGGTCTCGGCGCTGTGCCGCTGTGGGCCCTTTGAGGAGAAGCGCAGCCGCCCCCGCAGCACTGCCCACCGCCACTGTGTCAAAATGGAAGCCGAAGAACTCGTAGCGGGGCTGCTGCTGTGCATGCTGTGCTGGCGCCAGCAGGATGCTGCACAGCTCGCGCACCAGTTCGGGAGTCTCAAGGCAGTACACCCCCGACTGGCCGTTGTACTGCCAGGGGTCTGGCGGCAGTACGGGCTCTGGAGCTGCCTCCAGTAGGCCACCTTCCTCCTCACCATCGCTGGCCTCGTCAGCTGGTGCTGCAACTGCTGAGGCAGTGGCTGTTGAGGCACCAGCAGCTATGGGCTGATGCCCCGAGGCTGGCACTGCCGCATGACCTGAGCCTCCGCCACCTCCACCGCCGCCGCCACCGCCGTGCCCACTTGCTCTCTTTGGCTGCTCCGCTGTGGCTGCCACGCCGGCAGCCTGCTGGCCGCACTTACTCCTGGCTGCTGCCTCGGCTCTCGAGTCTCCACCGCCAGGGCCCCCTGCTGCCTCCTCTTCCCCATCCGGCAGCGCCTGTGCCTCCTCGGCTTCCCCATGTGCAAGCTCCGCTTTGTCGGCGCACTTCACCAGCTTAAAGGCAGCCTCAGCTTGCTCCCTCAGCTCCCTAGCCCGCCGATTCAGCAGCTCACGCGCGCCCCTCAGAATCTTGAGCGCCTGCCGCCGCACAAGCAGCGGGTTGCGGCTATCCCTGCAGGCAGATATTGAAATTGCACGCAACAGGGCGGATGGTCAAAATTGACAGTGCCTTTTAAGTGGGACCCTTAGCCAAGCGGCACAACAGCAAGCAGACAACAACTGCAGCGCGCAGCAGCTGCGCCAGCGCAACAGCCGAGCAAGGTTTGATCCGCGTCCGCACTGCCGCGCGCTGTCTATACGACGGCAATACGAGTGGGAGGCGCTGCTGCCACGAAAGCATACGCCGGCTTTGCCTGGCTGCTCCAGCTCCGCCCCGCACCAGCCCCACTCCCTGCCACTCACGGGTTGCTATTCTGTTGATTCGCCAGGATGGACACTATCTGATCCACATTCTCCACAGCTGCTACCGCCTCAGGAGTCCTGCACAGTGCGTTGTTATCCAATGTTGCCTTCTAGGCAGAGTAAAGGGAGTGCGCTGTGCAGCACACACGCAATCTCCACTGGCCACTCGCGCTGGGCGCTGTAATGTAGGAACACACATCAATAGCATAGCCAAAAGCAGCGCTATGCTGCACATGGAAAGGGCAGGCAACAACATGATGTTTATGGACCGGGATGCAGGGAGTCCCACCTCAGGCCAGCACGGTACAGCAGGCGTGCAGTGTATGCCTTCACAAAAGGAATCTCACTCAGCGCCAATATCTCGGGCCGCACACCATGCAGCACCCGGCTCTACAGCCAGGGAAACAGTCGGGAAAACTTTGTGAGCACAGGACAGCAAGGAAAACACATAGAGCTTGTTGACGACCGTGCAAAGCGCTGGAGGGGGAAGGCCCACTTGCTGCTGCAGAAAGCTCCCTTTTCATGCCACGGTGATTATGACCAAGTAGGGCGAGCCCTGCACTCTGCTCTGGCAATGCCTACCTGGAACTTTGCAATCAGTGCTTCCAAGTCATACCAGCCCAGGCGCTCACAGAATGCGGCTACCATGGAAGCAAAGCGCGCAGCGTGGTCCTGCAGGTTCTGCACCTCGCCCCGGCCCACGCCGTACTTGCGCATTACGGCAGAGATATCCATCTGCGTGCGCCATGGCGTGGGGAGGTGGTGCTATCAGCGTGAAAGGCATCACAGCCAAGTTGTGTGCTGGTTTGTGACCAACAGGATATACATGCCTTCAGCTCACATCACACGTATGCAGACCAGGGCACCACAAGCGCAGCACAGCGGCAGTCTCCTGCTCGCCTCTGCAATGATGTCTGTGAGGATGAGCGCCAGCCAGAAGCGCTTGCAGATGCGCTCCTTCTCTCCGTCTACAGGCAGGCAAAGAGCAAGTAGGGTCAACCACGTCGAATCTGCTGATGGCAGGCAGCTGGTGGGCAGGATGCAGGCCATCCATCCAGGCCATCCCAACTGGAAACAAAACCAAGATAACAATAACCAACCGTCAGGCGAACTCAGTGCCTTACAGCTGTCTGCTGATGCACATTCTGCCTCTAAAGACTCACCCTGAGCTCCTGAGCGTATGCCCCGCGAGACTCTCATCACAAAGCCGCGATCCACCCCCACCTTGGTGGCCACAGAGGCCTCTGGGCCCTACACAGCATACACAGCACAAAAAATCCAACATGGGGGCACAGATGCCCATCTGGCAGAGCATAGTACGGAATGCAAAGCACATGGAAATGCAAAGACATAAGGCATCCACAACCAGCCACAGCACCAAAGGTACATCAGGCACATCCTGCGTGGGTGAGCTAAAAATATTCTGCATGCAGTGCTCTGTGTGAGTGGAGCTTGCCAGGCCACGCAGACCACCAGGCTGCGGTTGGGGGTATGCAATGGCACAGGGCACAAGCAAACTCCATAGGGACACCCAGCCCCTCATGGCCGTTTATCAGCACAGTTATCGGGTGGCTGCGGTCAATGCCTGCCTGCCACGAAGCAGCACTCGGCAGCATACCGTCAACGTGCCCAGCATGGTTTCAAACTTCTTCCAGTCCAAGAAGGCAATTGTGTCGGTAACTGGCACGCACAGGTAGGTAAGGTGCAGCTCGGTTGTCATCACAAAGGACTGCCGGGCACGCGCCAGATCCTCCTGCACAGCACAGTCCGCAACCAAGCACCAGGGAAAGGCTGTCGAAGTGTACTCTAAACAAATTGTGCCTGTATTGCGTCGGTGGTTGAGTTTTTGCTTGCCAATTTTACTTGCAAGCGCTGAGCGTAATGCAAGGCAGGGACTCCACATCCCGAAGGATACAAACCAGGCACTGCCCTTCCCTCCCAAGCGAGTCAACACTGCCAAGCATTGGTCACAGTAAGCGCCCCTTGCTTGCCTTGAGCACCAGGCATTGCTCTGGAGGCAGCCCGCTGGCCAGCACTGCCTTGCCAAAGGGAGTGGGCTGGTAGCTGCGGGAGGACTCATCCCAATAAATGAACGTGTGGTCCCGAGCACCCAGCCAGCGTAGCGCCGCAATCGTGGTTTCTGCCACTTTCTGCATGCAGCAGTCAACGATGAGTGGCAATGGTGCGTGAGGAAAGGGAAAGAAAGCAAGCAGGCGCGCATACTGAATGCTTACAATTGTTTGCTTCCGTCCTTTTGTATTACAAGCAGCTCTGTGTCAGCGAGCCAGATTTGCATAAACATGTGCTGCCAGCAGTGGCCATCCAAGTTATCCATCGAATGCCCGCGGACCCCCCCACCACCACCACCA